>JAMZAV010007775.1:0-26624 GCA_024449915.1 Sweltsa coloradensis | reverse complement strand
TTACATACAACCATCTAACATAAGTAAATAAGGGTCTACTAATAACCAGCTTGATTGATTTACTACTATTCGAGGGTATACAACGTTGTTGTAGACTAACAAAATGTATTTTTTTTATTATTTTTTTGTAATTAATTATTGATTAGAGAACAACAAGTTGTTTTTTGAATGACAGTCAAGGAAACAGACGAAGACTTAATTTACTCAATTTTTTAAAGATTATGTTGAGATTAGTTAAGTTCGAAGTTGGCTAGCGTGTTAAAAGTAAAATGTTGTATATGTATGTAAGAGTTTAAATTTAAAAAATTACAACCGTTATTATTTAATTTTTCTTAAAAATATAAACATTAAATAAAGGATAATAATATCAACATGTTGCAATTATAACTACTTTGCAATTTTAAAAATGAAACAACAAAAATCTGAAATGAAGGTCTATAATAGTATTACTATTCTTTAACCTTATTGTAATGTGTATTAAAATATTGATCACGTAAAATAGTCATCTTCTACTTTTGATTGCTCACATAAGTTTATCATTTAAATCAATTTATAGTTCATGACAAACAACATTAAGCATCTCAAGTCACATATTTTGTTTAACAATGTTTGCCTAAATGTCCATTTAAAATTTCGATTCATCGGCGAATCCAGCTAATTTCCCAAACATTCTGAATCACTTTTTACCTTCAATTTCACCACAAAATATTATTAAATTATTAAATTATTATTATATTATTAACTCAAAAATATATTTCATTCAGGCTAACAAGTTATGAATTTAGTAATATACAAAAAATATTGGGTCCCCATGACCCCCCAAAAAAATGTCTAACTGAGTATTTTTCAAGCTATCATCGGCAAAAGTCTCCATACGAACTAACATGGGACGGGATCTTTATGCCCCGTGACCTTGGAAGATTTTGGTCCAAAAAATATTGGCCATTATGTGACGTAATCTACAGTCTTTTCTGTAAATCCTTTTGTAATTTGCCCAAAAGTGGTTCGATCAAAATATGGTGATTACCATGAACGGGTGTAATTTTGGAATGCTCATTTAGTGTTTGAGAGTATATTTGTGCACAGTTTCAAGACACGCTGTTGTAAAGGGTCATTTTAGATTGGTACAATGCTCTAGTATCTATGTGGAACAAAAAGGAAGCGGTTAAAGCCGATTCAAGAAATTTCCCAAAACGCCAATTTTCGCAAATTTGTAGATACAATATTCAAATACGTGTAAAATGAGAGTAACAAGATAAAAAAATTTAAAACGGTCATTTAGTGTAGTATTATGCTATAGATTAGAGGTAATTTTTTGTGGGGGGTAAAAGAAAAGCCCTAAGAAAGCATGAGCGCATCTCACTATTCGAGCACATTTCAATATTTCAAATAATTGTCTCATACACAAACTTGGGATATGACTTCCAAACGTGTTTGGTGGCAAATTCACGGTCAATTATAACAAAAATGAGCAGATTTAAAAAAAATCGGATTTCGCAATTCTTCACGTTTTGGTGCAAACCACTACCCGATAGGACGAATGATAGAGTTACAAGTGACCCAGAATAAACCTCTGTGTTCTGCGTAAAAATCTGCATGGTTTTTCTATTTTTCTACAGTTGTCCAAACAAAAACTTTGATCCCGTATTAAAAACGACATGAACTCGCTGTGAAACTACTTGTGTTTACACAGTATGTGAAATGAAATTCCCAAAAACTTAATATTCTATATGTATCTATCGGGACTCTCGGAAAAATAAAAATCTTTTATTTGAATATGAACTAAAAAACGTATCGCCCCAGTGGTTTGAATTTATTACTTTGCATTGTACCCACCCACATCGGACCATTTCAATATGAATGTCTAGACTGTCTTTCTATGATATCAAAGACTAGAAGGTATTTAAGAAAGACAATTTGTTGGATCTACAAATAACCATATAAATCATTATTATGACACAAAAAAAAATCTGAAAATTAAATAAATAAAGATAATAAAACTATATTCAGGTTAATTATTAATGATTTTATTTTTTTTTAAACACTCTAAAACATTCGAATATGGTATCGTGGGAGGTGAATAGCCCCAAAAAATTAGTGTGATCATGGATTTTTAAAATCCATGGTGGTGATGATGATCTAAAAGTATTAATTGAAGCATGGCTAATCCAAGTACAAAAAACGTTGGTATAAAATGTGGGAAAAAAATTATAGTTATAGGCCTAGCTAGTGTTGGTTAAAAATTTAATACAGCGATTTATAACTTATTCAAATAACGCTTCTTCAAAACGCAGTTTTACATAACTCCAAAGTTATGTTAAAATAAAGATTATGTCTTTAATCTCTAAAACGTGACGTGGATCGAGCATGCATACCCGCCAAAAGTTGTTGTTGTAAAGCCGGGCGGCCGCCATCTTGGAGGTCCTATTTAGTCTTAAAAAAATAAATAAACAAGGCGTTTTCTAACCTGTGAAAAATCTCACCGCCCTTGCGAAGTCGATTTGCTCGTAGCATCCTCGTAATTTGTGCACTGAAACACATTTTGTCACATTTTATATTTTAATACTAAGCCGCTTTGTAAACGCTTTTTTTTAAGTCACGTTTATGGGATGAGCTTTTTTGTAAGTTTTTAGTTTTGCGCATTGTAGGTGATTGTTGTCAAGTTTCTATTGTTGCTAGTTAATTGTTATTATGTAATTTAATTAAAAAACTCTTATTAAAACCTTTATTCTATGGATTCTGGCTAACTTTTTCAACTTTTTCTTTAAAACAGCAATACATCATCATTACCTTAATGTCCATCTAAAATATCAACGTTGTAGCCCCACCCTTTTGGTTAGAATCGGCCCAAATGTCTGGAAAATATCGCACTAAAAATCGTAAAAAATCGTAAAAGAACGATCGAGAAATATTTCTCTGATTGTACCCAAAAACGTAGCAGGTCTAAGTTCAGAGATTTCGAAGGTCTCCTTCAATTTTAATCAAGATCGCATATCGATACCCTAATTGCAAAACCTCGTATCTACATTTTCTAAAAAACTGACATGCAATATTTCAAAGCCCGCCAAAATGGTTCTAATGACCAAAAAGAGCTGTTTTTTTTGTTGATTTTTGATTTAAAAAAAAATATTGCATTTCAGTTTTTTAGAAAATGTAGATACGTGGTTTTGCAATTAGGGTATCGATATGCCGTTTGCCCGGTATAGCGCAAACAGACAGAAAAAAAAAGAAAAAAACAAACAAACAAACAAAAAAAACATCGAAGTTAAATTTTTTGTGGGGTCAGAGAAATTTTTTTTTACTTTCGTTACCCAAAAAAATTTAGCTCGGGTGTTTTTTTTTTTTTTTGTTTTTTAGTTGTTTTTTTGTCTTTTTGTTCGCTCTCTACTGGGAAAACGGCATATGCGTTCTTGATGAAAATTTTAGGGGATCTGAACTAGAGGTGTATTGTGTTTGGGTACAATCGAATAAATATTTCTCATGAATATCGTACTTTTACGATTTTTACGATTTTTAGTGCGATATTTTTCGTGACATTTGGTCCGAATCTGACCAAACAGGTGGGGCTACAACGTTCAGATTTCACATGGACATTAAGGTTATAATGATGTAGTACCTTTTTAAAAAATAAAAAGTTGTAAAAGTTAGCCAGAATCCATAGAAATAAAGGTTTTAATACAAGTTTTTCAATTTTTAGTGCCATATTTTCGTCACATTTGGGCCGATTCTGACCAAACGGGTGGGGCTACAACGTTCATATTTCACAATGGTACCTTTTGTACCTTTTGAAATAGAAAAAGTTGTAAAAGTTAGCCAGAATCCATAGAAATAAAGGTTTTAATATGAGTTTTTTGAGGTTTAATAATAACAATTAACAAGTAACAATAGAAACTTGACAACAATCACCTACAATGCATTCAAAAAGCACTTGCAAAGGAAAAGTGCAAACAAGCTAAAAAAAAACGCAAACAAAAACCTTATAAAAAAGCTCATCCATCAACGCGGCGGGACTTAGCGTTTCCTAGTTTAGAAATCAGTAATTATTATTTCACGCTAGTGAGCCTACGTATGAGGTTAAAACATAATGTATGTAGTACATTAGGGAACACAGTATAGGCGTGTAACGATATGACAATTCGCACAACGTCATAATTCACAACGACAGCTCACTGCCGGACGTCAAGTACAGGTGGCGGTGGTTGTGGCCCTGAGGCTGAGGGGTGGGGGGGAGGAGTCACTCGACTATTCCTTGATAACTACCCTACAGGATATTGTACCACGTGCGATCAATATTTGTTTGTGATAACCGTTGTGAGAGTAGGGAGTTTTCAATCTTATGGCCATCAACAAGAAAATATAATTATTAGTTGATGCTTAATCTTTATAACATACTGAATAATAAATAACCTATATCTAGAAGAAGCAAATATATATATATATTTATATATATATATATATATATATACACTTTCATCAATAAAAGAAATAGGTACAAGAGGGATGATCCCAGGATTCTTCCAGGAAGAAGATTTTGTCTGTCAAGTGGATTACGAGACAATGCGATGGTCAATAGGTATTTTTTTGATCATTTATATATTAACTGCTTTATTGTTTAAAACTTTAAGGTTACGTGGTTGTTATTTTGTTGTGAATTATTTTTTGTTAAATGAATCACTTTGAATGAGAAATTACAAAGTATATAATTTCAAAGAACTCTGTCTGTATAGTAATGTCTGTGTAGTGATTTTCTCACTGTTTTTCTAGGCATTTATACTGACAGTGTTGGCTCGAGCGCTAAGCGATCGACTCCTGATTCGGAATCCCGTCGAAACCGGCAATCCTGACTGAAGGTTTTTTCCGAGGTTTTCCTTAGTCGTTAATACGAATTCAAGGGATTGACTCCTCTTAAATAGCCCTCGGACATCCCTTCACAATTGTCGTATCCGCAATATACCTAGTTAGTCACCTAAAGATAAGGTCACACCGGTTAAATCTGATGTTAAGCCTACAACGGGCATCCTACAAAAAAATATTATTCCTAGGCATGAGTTAAAGTTGTACGGACTAATTCTGTTGTGGATTGGATAAAAATATAACAATCAATTGCTAGTCTACATTTATTATCATTGGTATCTTTTTCTTTGTTTCTCTCCCCCCCCCCTCTCTCTCTCTCTCTCACTCACTCACTCTCTCTCGCTCTTCATAAGATCTGAGTAGCCATAGACTACACGACCCATTAACTTTGCCTCTTTCACGAAGCGAACTCCCTTTGGAGTTCTAATAGGTAATAACAATTTGTGACACAAAACCCTTTTGTAAAATAAATTAAATCAGGCTGTGAAATACACTTTTAGAGCTTTAAACAATAAAATTATCCTAGAAGGCGTTGAAAGCAAATGCTAGACGAATTCTCTTCAGACGATGAGAATATTTTGAACACGTTTTGAAAACAAAAGTCAAGCCAATTAAGCCATGAACTGTTTCACCTATAAATACGAGGCACACTCAAATACAATAATTGATTTTTTTCTACCAGACAATTTTTATTGATAACGAGTACATTGCGATCTCTCCAAGAGTATTTACCTAAAATTTAATTATTTGGTAAGAACAATTAAAGAATTTCCCTTGATTATAGTTGTTGAATGTGTGTTGAACATTATTTATATTTGAAGTAGGCCTTTACTAAGGAATCTATGTCCTGTAACTAAATGCCTGATTTGAAAGCTATGACCTTGTAGGTTTATGTTTCGTTAAGTTTCGCGGACCACTGATTTAAAACACGAGTAAGTATTTGTTATAAAATTTAAATAATTAAAAAATCTAATTTCCAACAATGTCTAGTTGAGTGGTGTTCTTCACACCGATATTTAAGGCACAAACCTGTTATGTACCTAGATTGCGGGCTCAGCGTTTCTTTCTCTTCATCTTCATCCTGCATCTGCCTCTCCACCGACTAACCCCACTCTTTCCTGTCCTCCCACAACTTCGCTTCCATAACCAGATTCTATGATTCCTCTTGCTCTTCATCGTCTCCTTCGATCAATCTTCTCCCCTTTCTCTTGGTCTTCATACTTTTCATTCCATCTTACGCCGTTCTCGTCTGGGTATCCTATGTATTCCCATTCTCGTCAAGTGCTCATACCATCTTAAACTCAACTATATTGTTATTTTTTTATTTTTTTTAATAGGAATATAATGTTAAAAGAAGTAAAAGTGCGCGACAAACTAATAGTAGTGGAAGACATACAAATCTAAATAATAATATTTATTTTTATTTCTATGCGATAATAACATTACAATCATATATAATAGTTACTAATGTAATCTCCTTTTCCTCAAAACGGTTGTTTAGAATATTGTTATCGATTATTTTGCTACAATATTATAACATAACACGAATAAAAATAATTGTAAACTAAAAATGACTCTAAAATTGAAATTAATCAAATTATCATTATGTTACTCTTTATTTGAGTCAACTACTAATGTAAAAACAAAGCATTGAAGTAACTTGTTTATTTATTGGTTAATACTCATATTTATATGATATTATATTATATATTATTATCCACTAAAAACTTAGAATAGAAATTAAACATTTTAAATCCTAACCCGGCACCTCCACCAAAATATGTTTTTAAATGGGCGATATTTTCAGTCGGCAACTCCAAATAGTACTGGCAGTACTAAATCTGCACTTATTTATTATTATTATTCAATGATCATTGGTGCATTATTATCATTAGGGATATCACAACGAGCATAGCCATTAAACACAGAATTGTGTGTGTGATATCCATAAATAGTAAATATAATAAAATTGCTATTAAAGTAGGTAAATGGATGAAGGAAGCGAACACTTCAATTTCACTAACCCTGGAAAAAATATTTTGGGTGCTTTTTTTATCTGTTTGTTCTCTTTTTACCGGGCAAAAGACATAAGCGATCTTGATGGAAATTGGGAGGGACCTTCGAAATATCTTTACTGATATTATATGATTCTAGGGATAATCGAAGAAATATTTCTCATAGAAATCGTACTTTTAGGGCAACGATAATCAACCATAAAATCTCATCCATCAACGCGACTAGAAAAAGCGTAAGCGAAGCGGCCTAGTTTAAATAACAATAATATGCCTGGCATAAACAAAATAGGTAATACAAAACTACTTAAAAAAATTAAAAATTAAACACAATAGGTCCCACAAAACAAACTTTCAACAACTAGCACTAATCTATTAAGGCTCTACAATAGTTTAAAAATACATTTACAAACACAAACTGAAAGAATTGTAAAGTGTGCATCACACACAGTCAATCTTACAATACAAAAATACACAAAAAAAGTTACCTCGCGTCTGAGGAAGGCCACGAATGTGGCAGAAATATAACGCAACAGGTGAGTTTGTGTGGATAATTTTTAACCGTGTATTGTTCAGTTGAGTGGTTTTGTTTTAATATTTTCCGGTTAAAATGTTCTGGTGTATAATAATACACAAAATATGTTACAAAATACACAAATGTTAAACCTCTTCTAAATCTGAAGTGGGAAAAGTCTGAAAGGTCAATAAAGTTTTCTTATCTTGGTCTCATGCGCGAATTGTCGTCGTCAATCATCGGTGACGTCAGAGGCTGTGTACGAACGGTCTCGATCTAGAATGAGACGAGAATAAACCCAAATTACGAAAATACCACACTCGATTTCTGGACAGGATTAGAAGCGACGTTATAAGAAAGGAATAAGGTCTGGAGAAATTGAGGTTTAAATTAGGAAGGGAAACGTTTAAGATGGTTTGGTCATATGAAGAGGAAGGATATGGATAGGATCCCAAGACGAGACTTCGAAGCATGGGAGGAAGGTGAAAGAAAAGTAGGAAGACCGAGAGAAAGATGGGGAAGATTGATCGAAGGAGTCGTTGGAGGGAGGTGTGAATCGTGGAACCAGGTGACGGAATTGAAGCTGTGGGAGGACAAGAAAGAGTGGAGAAAATTGGTGGAGAAGCAGATGCAGGATGAAGATGACGATGAAGATGATGAAGAAACGCTGAGCCTGGCAATCTCGGTAAAAAATAGTTTCGTGCCCTAGATATCTGTGTGAAGAACACCACTCAACCTGACATTGTTGGAAATGAGTTTTGATGATTATTATTATATTTAAAAAAGCAATGAAATCATTGTTTACATTTGGACACTATTTAAGCTACTGTCTCATGAATTTTACACATCTCAAATACAATTAACTCAAGATATAAAAAGAGTTTATGACGTAAGAAATGACTCAAATTAAAAACTTTCTATAAAATAACTCTAATTTAAGTGTCCATATTATGTTGCAACACTTTTTCAAGTACCTAAAATCGATACAATAAACGCTATTTCGTTTCATTCCAAAACGTTGTCATTATCACTACACCAAACACTGTGTACTTGTTGTAATACAAAGCTTTTTTCTCTTTGTAGGACGCTTTTGCATTTGTAAAAGATTTCATCACTTCTATCCAAACATATTTGCGTACTTTCATGATAATATGTAATTTTTTGCTTTAATACCATATCTTGTAGATATGACAAAATGGAAGTGTTTAAAAAGGTAAGAAATCAACTGAAGATTAAATCTACCGAGAAAATCAAATTTGGTTATTCGTCGATAACAACAACGTGCAATTTCAAAATGTTTTCGTTTTCAAATGGAGAAGCAAACCGTCAAAAAATAAACTACGCATGAAATTTGCATATTCTAATCCACAAGATTTCGGAACCGCTCTCCCTCGTATTGTACCTCGTGCTGTATTCAACACGTTTCTCGGTTGGGTTTTCTATTGGGATAACGGCGAGATTGCACGCCCTAGCAGTCTTACCTCATTTGTGAAGCGGGACTCATATCTTATTCAGCCGACGAAGCGATGTTTGAGCACCTTGGAACCTGTGAAGGAGGAAAATCTCGCTTGGCCACAAGAAGGTGGGTTATGTCGATATTTGTTTGTTGGTGTTGTAGAGTACTTGAGTTAAATATAAAAATACGAACGTACGTGTAGGTAGTCCTCTCTCTCATCTTCTCTCTCATCTTCTCTCTCGCTCTCGTCGTCTCTCTCTCTCTCTCTCTCTCTCTCTCTCTCTCTCTCTCAACATATCAAACATATCAAACACATGTGTCAGAAAACCTACGCATCTTTACACTCTTTAAACCGTTTAAAAAACTTCCGTTCAACAAAAATTAAAAACAATGCTCGTACAAAGCCTCGTCATGCCTCATTTTGATTATTGCGACGTTGTGTACAATGACCTTACTGAAGACCTCTCTATTCGTCTTCAGAGAGCTCAAAATGCCTGTGTTCGTTTCATCTTTGGTATAAAAAAATATGATCATATTACCCCTGGATTCAAAAATCTTGCGTGGATTCGTCTAAATGACCGTAGAAATCTACACTCGATTTGCCTTGTTCATCGTCTGCTCTCAACATAAAACACCTTCGTACCTAGCATCTAATTTTCAATACCTATTCTCAAACCATACCTTCAACACTAGATCTAGATCAGGTATTCAGTTAACATTTCCAACCCATAGAAACCAATCTTCTTGACCACTCTTTTACAATAAACGCTATTCGAGTCTGGGAATACTCTCCCAACGAGCATCAGGATGTTTACGGAATTAGTTACGACACTTTCAAGCATAAAGTACATCAACATTACTTGAGTAATTATAATTAATTAACAGCTATAAACATCAGCCGCTACAGCCTTTGTTAAATTAATGATTGAGTAATGCATACCACAACCTGCTCCTGCTCACCTGTAATTCTGCACACAATGTCTAAAGCTATATTAATTTTGTACTTTTTGTGAATGGATGAATAAATGTTTCTTAAACTATTGAAGATTTGCATAAATCGATTCAAAATTCATAATTTGCATAACATTACTATACACCTAGAAAATTTTAACTTGCAATAATGCTACCATAATGTATTTAATGTATTATTTCAATATTTTATTTTAATCATGTATTGTTCTCTTCATTATCAAATTTCATTATTATTATTATTATTATTATTATTTTTATTATTATTATTTATTATTATTATTATTATTATTAGTATTAGGTTGGATGGAAGATAAGGCTTCACTAGCCTTAATCCCGCCTTACAAATAAGACCCTTATCTCTCTCTCTCTCCTCTCTCTCTCTCTCTCTCTCTCTCTCTCATTCTTAACTTACTTCAGATCCCCCTTTCTCAATTTACTCAACGATGTAATTAACTAAAACTCAAAAATCTGGAATATAAAAACAATTTGAGATGTTTTTTTTTTTTAAAATTCAAAATATGAATAAGATCTTAATTTTGTACAGAAAAATATTAAAACAATTAATTTTCCTTTTTAAGGGTTTTCCAAAACTTTCCAAATAAAAAAACTCTTGGCCCCCCCGAAAATTTCGAGATTTGCGAACAAGGTTTTCCCCAATTAAAAAATTTCCCCTATTTTCAAAAATGGGGACTTTTTTTTGCCAAACACCTAAAAATTTTCCAATTTTTCTTTTTTTTCTTCGAGACCTTTCCCCCGGTCTACATGGAAATTTGGAAATCTTATTCGCTGAGCAATAGTTTACATTATTTTGTATTTTTCCCCCTTTTTTAAAAAAAAATTTGGCGACATTTTTTTCTGTAGCACACCTGAAAAAATTTCTTTCTATTGTTTCCTTACTCCCATCCCAAATTCTTTTTAAAAAAGTTTTTTTTCCCGAATTATTTTTTTAATTTAATTTTTTTTTGCGAAAAAAAACTGTAGGTGGAATTTGTGTAGGGTAAAAACAAGGGACTATTTAAGTGCATAATTGTTTTCAATACCCCACTTACCCCAAAAGGAATGTCAGAAGGTAAACATAAGGGGTTTTTATTGACGAAATTAAAAGGGGTCATAGCGGTAACCCTAAAATGCTTTAGAATATCTCGCCTGTAAAAACATTTTTGAAAATTTTATTCTAAGTTTCATTCATTATTCTCCTTTGTAAAAAGGAAAAAACTTAAAAAAAACGTTAAAAAAAATCGTAATTTTTTTCACTCCTAAAATTAATTTTAAGGGAATGTCACGCACAATTTTTAAAATAATTTTACCTTTGAACGGTGCGGGTAGTCCCAAGAGTTTTTTCAAGCACAAAAAACATCTGACTTGGTATTTTGGTTAAGATCCTCCGGTTTTAAACCATGAAACGTTCTACATGAGAAGCAGTAATGATTCCCCAGACCAAATGTCCTTCAAAAATACTTAAAAAAAAAATAACCTTCATTTATATCTCTCTGGAAAGCTTTCACAGGGGCGTGCTGGTAAAATCCCCTCCTTTATAATAGTCGATATTTTTTAAAGTGTTTGTACAGTGTTGTAAATATATTTTGTTTTTCGTGGTTCCCTTTTGCCAAGCCTACAGTACAATTCGTTGCTTTCAGCTGGTCCTCATATACACCCCTATCATTCTTTTTCGTATTTTTATCCCCGTCCCTCTTTTTCAAATGGCCGCCAAAAAGGTTGGCAATTTTGGTGGCTTTTTTAAATGTTCCCGCGAAAATCATTTTTGGAGGGAGTGTTTAGACTCTGAAACAATTTAATTTTTTATTTTGTTTTGTATTATACCCTAATACCAGCATCCTACTAACACGGAAAAAAATTTTTTTTTTTACAAATTCGGACCCGAAAAATAAAAGTATGGCTAAGGGGACCTTTTTACTTTATTTTTGGGAAGTTTAACTTTTGAAAGTTAATCTTTACAATGTACAACACAAAAAAATTACTTATTTTTTTATAACTTTTTTTTTTTAAAATATTTGTTCATTTGCGTACCTTAAACCTCTTATTCATAAACAATCGTTTTTGTAGATAAATGCAAATCCCTCTTCTTCCTTCCAAGCCCCCCAATTTGCACTTTCGACCGTTTTTTTTCTCATGAAGTTGTGTTCCTTCAAAACCCTTTGCCCGTCTTGATGCCGCCCCCCCGCTAACAGTTTCGCCACATTCAATATCGAGACCCTACCGAGGATTTCTTTTTTATATTTTTCTGCGGAAATTTTTGTGTGCAGGGGCCTATTTCCCGCTCTTAAATTCGAGCGGAATAATAGTCTTGTAAAACCTTTCATCCCCAAATTTTCCACTAGGTGCGCCTGACTTCGGAAAACATCCGATACAGAGGCTCCACTCCTTTCAAATAATGGGAAAAAGAAATTTTTAAAGTGTGCGGGACCCATTTTTTAGTTTTGTTTTTAAATTTTTGGAAAACGTCGAGATACATGTATCTTGGTGGTGGGTCCAAAGTTGTGACGAAGGTATAATTGGTACATGAGTCGGCTTGTTTGTAAATTTAGTTTCTTTGAGGGATTAGCACTGCCCTCAAATAGGTGAGGCCAAGTAACACCTCGTATTTTACGCCTCCAAGCCGTACTTGTCCGCCGCTGCCATCAGCCCCTCAACAGACTCTTCAATCTTCTGGAACTTCCCGCTATAAACATTCCTCAACAGATGTTTCATCACGTCGACCCCCACGTCGGTAATCTCAATCACGTTGCTCCTCTTTTGCTCATATTGTTTGGAACATGCCGAAACACCTTTCCCTGGGCTTTAAAATGCCTTTTGCGCTTCAAAAATGTGTTCACCCAATTTTTTATGGGGACATCAGAGTGATCCTCGCTTCCAATAAAGAAACCAGATCACCAGAGAGCTTTTTGACTATCAAATGTCTCCCGGTCTTTAGATAACGGTGCCAACAAGGAACCACACAGTTTTTTTGCTTGTAGCATGTTTCCGTATCGCGCCCCCCATATAAAGACTCCCCAGCCTTGGTCATTAGTGAGTATCCCTTTTTCCCCTTTTCCCAACTTTTTGGCTTTCCACACTTGAAATCAGAGGCTTCTGCTTTAATGCGTCCTGTTCTTTGGATCGGGGACAACAAGGTAACCACACAGTTTAGTGTTTGTCGCCTGTTCCGTATCGTCGTTTTCCATTACAGCCCCCCGCCAGGTTTTATGTACGATCCCCCCTTTCACTGCTTCCCCAACTTTTTCGGCTGCACACTTGAAATTCAGGAGTTTGACTATCAATGTCGTCCGTCTTTAATAAAGGGACCCAATGGTAACCACACAGTTATGTGCTTTTTGCATGTTTCCCTATCGTTTTCCCCCCATATACAGATCCCCAGCCAGGGATTAGGTTTGTAACACCTTTTTATTCTTTTCCCAAAATTTTTTGGCGCACACTTTTAAAATTTTTAGAGCTTTTGACTTCAAGTGTCCTGTCTTGAGATCGGTGACAAACAAAAGGTAAACCCCCAAACAGTTTAGTGCTTGTACGCAGTTCCCTACGTCTCCCTCCCAAAACAGACTCCCCGCCCAGGTATTAGTGTACGTACCTTTCACTGCTTCCCAACCTTTTCGGCTGAAAATTGAAATTTAGGAGCTTTGACTTCAATGTCGTCCTGATCTTGAATAACGGTGACGCAAAAATGTAACACCAAGTTTATGTGATTTTTACGCAGTTCCGATCGTGTCCCTCCAATACAACCCCAGCCAGGTATTAGTGTACGATCCCTTTTTCCTGCTTCCCAAAATTTTTTGGCTGCACACTTGAAAATTTAGAGAGCTTTGACTTCAATGTCGTCCTGTCTGAGATCGGGGACGCAACAATGGAACCACACGTTTATGTGCTTGTACGTGTTCCCTATGTCGTCCCCCAATACAGGGGGCTTCCCCAGCCTAGGTCATTAGTGTACGTATCACCATTCATCTGCTTCCCAACTTTTCGGCTGCACACTTGAAATTCAGAGAGCTTCGCTATCAAAAGTCGTCCCTTTTCTTGAATTTTCGGTGACGCAAAAAAATGGTAACCACACCGTTTATGTGTTGTACGCATGTTTTCCCTATCGTCGTTTCCCCCATATACAGACTCCCCAGCCTAGGGGGGGATTAGTGTAAAGTATCACCCTTCATTTCTTTTCCAAACTTTTCGGCTGCACACTTGAAATTCAGAGAGCTTCTGACTATCAATGTCGTCCTGGTCTTGAGATTTCGGTGACGCAACAATGGTAACCACACAGTTTATGTGCTTGTACGCATGTTCCGTATCGTCGTTCCCTCCATATACAGACTCCCCAGCCTAGGTCATTAGTGTACGTATCACCTTTCAGCTGCTTCCCAACTTTTCGGCTGCACACTTGAAATTTCACCTTCCCTTGCTTAGGAAAACAGTCATCGAATTGTAGGAACAGCGAGATTGGCGATTCGTCGGATACCATCTGAGGGCCACCGCGTGGGTACATGTTGATCCCGGCTCGGTAGCTCCCCAGACTGAAGTACGGTGACATGAACATCCCGCCTATGTCTTCGTAGTCTTCTTTGTGGACAGACCACGTGACCTCATACTGGATGACCTTGGCGTTGAGAACGGTGGTCAACGAGGGGTCGACTTTTGGCTCACTCACTTGAAGAGAGCTATTGTTCAGGTTGATATTCATGGTGCGGCTGCAACATGAATTGTAATATGGGGGACGAGAAGGGACATTATCAGAAACACGGACGTTAGAGAAATGCTGTGTGTATAGAAGTTACGTGACAGGATGGGAAGGACACGGATGAGATAGTTTGGACAGGGTTATTTCTTATTTGTACTAGTATGGTTTGGATATTGAAACGAATAGTGGAATAGAGGATGCTTTAAGGAATGTATAAAAGAAGAATTGAAGAATGAAGAAGAAGACAGGGGCGGCCAAGGAAAGATGGAAGGATATTATAGCGAGAGGAGAGACCTGGGTGAGATTATTCTTACCTTTAATATTGCTCAGATAGTTAGTTAGTTAATGTTGTTTTAGGGCACTCAACAGTAGGAGTTATCAGTGCCCATGACAATTGTATTGGAATCTTCCAAATTTTATTTTTCCATATTGTGGATTACCACCATGTTTTTTTCTTTCCAATGGGAGGAACGTAAGGGAAGACGAGGAGGGTTAATGGGAAGGAGTGAGGATATTGGATAGGATGGGTTAAACTGGGTGGGAACGGAGGAGTGCTCGTTGCAGAGAGGGCCGGCAAGTATGGAGACGAAAAAAGTGAAAGAAGAAAATAAATATGAGTAAGGCTTTTTGAATGAAGAAAGGTGTGATAAAAAGTTGCGCGAGATCTCTCTCTGCAACACGCACCCCAACTGGCCAGAGCTCGCCCTTAGTTTTGGGGAATACACTACTCCCCTACTCACAGGCCAAACCACGGGAAGGTAGCGAGTTGGACTTTGAAGGCCCATTTTATTGAAGGACAGATACTACAATATACAAAATAACATACAATATAATATGTCTATTAATCGGCTCGCGCAGACGTGAAAACTACGACATAAAGCAGAGAAAAGTCCATTTTGAAACCACAGACAGCAGAACTCAAAGAAAACTTGCGCACTACAAAGTACAACAAACAAATGATTGCCTAAAAATGCAATGCCGTCTTGATAAACAAACCCTGTTTCATTCCATTGCACGATACACTGCCATCTAACGTCGTTATTAATTTTGATAGCGGGAGTTTCAGATGACGTCACGCCGACTGTCATTGCCGACTGGTGTGGGGGGGGGGGGAATGCCATGGCACTTTCTAAACACTTGTTAGAAGGGTGCATTTTATTGAAGATTCCTTGAACCTGCATAGCATTCTGCAGTGCAAATCAATCGTATGTTTTTAACATTGGTTGATAACATTAAATTTAAGAACCGGCTGTTTAAAAAAGAACTCGGTCTGAAAGCTGGGACCTTGTAAAAGCAAGTCTAAGGGCTGTGCCAGGTGACAACTTTTGACGCTTTAGTAGTAGACCTACAGTTTCGTGGTTGACAAAAAGTATACCAATACTATTAGAACAACCTTAGATATTCGATATATTGGCATTCGGTATCGTATACATTTTTATTATCAGTGTAGGGGGTAGGCAATGAAAAAAACGTATTTTAATTTAGTCATGGATGCAGTAGTTTGAGTATGTGTTGGTATTCTCAAAATGGAGGGACTATTATAACTGGCCTTCACTGTTTTCTGTTGGTCAAAACACCAAGCCCCCCGCCCCCACTCTACACACCCATCTCCCTGTATTCAGCTCATTGTGGCATCTAAGCTAAAGTAAGCACATTATAATAAAATAAATAAATACAAATTTTAAATTCGTATTTATATACTCTACCCACCCACCCTCTCAAACAACTGATTTTCAGTGGGGGACACTAAATTTAAATGCCAACCAAGCCAACTCTGTAGGCGTTGACACCATCGACGAGCGAACAATGACCAACTAGAGACCGGCACCAATCAATGAAGTTGATTACAAGCGCCAGAATCAACAAGGCTAATCCGGAACAAGCTTAGAATTTATTTTGTGCCTCGTTGCTAGGACGGCTCCTTAGTCAGCGTTTACAAATTCCTAAGTCAAGAACTAATGGTCCACATAAGATGTTAGTAAAATTCACCTAAAGCGGGAATCTAACCGTGTACCTTCTGCATTGGAAGCAGAGACGCTAACCACAAGACACATTAATGACCTATGCCCCGATTAAAACATTGCAAGTTTTATCTTTCTCATTTTGATTTAGGTCTTGCTTCTTAGATTCTGCCAAGTTATTGGCAGCTTCCCCAATCCAAACGTCATTACTGACTCGCAATCTGCGTAATTGGTTTTGAGTTATCAAATTTTGAAAATGTAATCAAGGGCTCTATAGATTCCTGGTGAGTGCTGGTGATTGGCTTTGGTGGGGGAGGGGGGGGGGGGGGGAGGGAATTTTATTGTTGGTAATGGAGTTGCATAGCTATCAACCTAAACTTTGTATACAGAATTTGTTAAAACAACTCGCGCGTCGCAGCTGCTAGCTATGCTTCGATAGTTGAGGATGTGATCAAAATCAATATTAGCTTGTGTAATTATTTTTTATGGTGAACGGAATTGCATCATTTCAATGTTATTAGAACAATTAGTAAAGTCGGTTGCAAATATAGAATTGTCTGCAGGTGTATGACTTTTCCTCTCAATACACCACATCGCTGCGCTAAACCTAAATTACACACTAATTTCAATTAGTATCCATTCTGAATTACCAAAACTATTGTGTAATTAGTATATATTCTTGTTGTTTTAATGTGACTATTTCAAACTAAACGTTCCTATAGTGCATTGTTGTGTCTGCATCTATGTGATTAGATTAATTTAGTTGTCCTCCTTTGTAAATCAGTTTATTAACTAACTAGGAAACGCTCAGTTGGACGCGTTGATAAGCGAGCACGTGCTATAGCTAGACCCACATTGCACATTTTTTTTAAATTTTAAAATTTACGACGTTCGCGTTTCCAGTATTATTTAACACATAACAAAAACTTGTAGAAATACAGCCAAACCTTACACACTCAAAAGAAATGAGATCTTAAAAAAGGGCCAAGCTCATCTGCCCTTCCACATTTGCGCATTATTAATTTAAACGTAATAGTTCAACCAAGTTCTTTTTTCTAATTAATTTAAACGTTATAGGCCTAACATGCAAATTTTATTTTGCCAAGCTTTTCGAGGATGCTGTTATGGGACACTGTACGTTTATGAATTAAGAATGCGCAAATGTGGAAGGGCAGATGAGCTTGGCCCTTTTTTAAGATCTCATTTCTTTTGAGTGTGTAAGGTTTGGCTGTATTTCTACAAGTTTTTGTTATGTGTGTGATCTCATTACTTTTTCAAGTTCCATTGTAAAATTATTTGTTGAAATATAATAATTTTATCAAAGTTGATTTAATTTCTATGGTATTAGCAATAACAATAGACAATAGGATGTAAAATATCTAGACCCGGATTCATGTACATCCTGGGTATAGGTGATATAACCATGGTATAACGACGGTAAAAGGACTGGACCCCAATTCTTGAGTTCGTGGGGAGATGAGTTGAAAACGCAATTTGAAAACGAAGTCGTTTTTCGTTTTCGAAGAAATTGGTATTCTTGAACGGTATCGTAGAAAACGTCATGGGTTGTGAGTTGAAAGAGTATTGCTGTTATTCACGTGGGGTACGGTTCACGAAATCCAGACACTTTAAAAAGATTTGCGTACCAAAGAGCTCGAAAACGTTCTATATTTATTCTAGATGGCAGTGCCTTCATAAACGCGGGCCAATCGAAAGACGAGTTGCATGAAATGATTTGATTGTTGCAATTATGTAAACAAACAGATGAGCACGCTAATATTCGACACCTCGCTTTGACATTGTGTGTAGCAGCAAGCTGACTTTGATCATGACTATAAATATGGCTAAAAAGAAAAGAATATGTGTATTATTTCCGAACATTTTTGTAAATCCTAGGTGGACAATCATACTATTGGTTATCTGAATTAGGCTTTTAGTAATCAAAACTAGTTATTTGTGCGGGAAGTTTGTCAGAACAATTGGTTTGTGCTGGTCTAGGGTTGGCTCGGCTTTTCAAACATGTAATGTAAGTATTATTTATCTAGTCCTTTAGCCTAATGGAACTTTAGACCTACACTGTTGTATTATAAATAATTTTCTACATCTGGGCCTAGGCCAGGGACGGTTCCTGATTTGTTTTATGAGAGTATAATGACACCTTTTCTCGTTCCACACAAAGAAGAAAAATTTTTAATGTCCGCCATTTGTTTACGTATCGCACTTTCCCGCCTAACTCTGCTTGTACCGTCAACAAGTGTCAAGTAACTATGGTTACTTGTTGATTGTATGCCAAGTGTTTAAGGCTTATTTTAAAACCTTTATTTGGAAGCCTTCCAACAAACTTTTTCAACTTTTTTTTTCAAAAGAGACTATATTTCTATAACCTTAATGTCCATGTAAAATATGAACATTGTATCCCCACCCGTCTGGTCAGAATCGCGGGCCGACGTATTAGATGTTAGCAGTAGTAGGCAGTAGTAGGCAGTAGTAGGCAGTAGCTAACATCCTTTAAGTGATTTTTAGCATGTTTCAAGCCATTTTTTTCACCAAGAAGGAATAATCGTACCCCAATAAAATTTGGCATGTGTTGTCAGGTACCTAAATCCCCTCGATTGTGATAGTTTTCAAGTTCACATCACGTTACATGACGGCTGGGTAACACCTCGAAATCACCCCAACTCTGCTTGGTGTATAAGGTGCTTGAGTGTGTAGCGCACCGCGGCTTGGCTGCGGCGCCCTAACGGGCACCTAGATTATTGCCAAGGTATTTGGGTAAACCCGTGTTTAAATCTTTACTTTAAAATCCACCGCCATCTAGAGGACCTTGACTCCTTGGGAAAACTTTTTAAACTCTTTGTTGACAATTAATAGACTGCTTCCTCGAAAGTATTTTGATTACTTCTAGGTGGCAGTGCATTAGAAACTTCGCGCGTCTTTTCGTTGCCATGGCAACGTTACTTTTGTTATAATGTAATTTCCATCTACACTACTTATCGGATCAAAATAAAATTAACATATTCGTGACCGGACGGACATTCTAAATGATTTGGCTTTCTCAGATTTTGTCGCCGTTGAGTTTGAAAAAAAAACTTTCGATTAACTTTAATGTAACTTTTTAACTTTTTGAACGATTTTGCCACAAAACTAATGGCATTCAATCGAGAACAAAGCTTGCGGATGGTGAAAATTTCAACTCGATCCGAGCCTCCGTTCGAACGTTATCGCGAGACATACAAAAAAAAACAAAAAAACAGTGACTATTTTTTCCGGCAGAGTCAAATGGAAACGCTCGCTTCGCTCGCTTAAATAGGATTGACGTTTATTATATAAATAACTAAACTAGGAAACGCTCAGTTGGACGCGTTGATAAGCGAGCACGTGCTATAGCTAGACCCACATTGCACATTTTTATAAATTTTAAAATTTACGACGTTCGCGTTTCCAGTATTATTTATTATTGACAAGGTATTTGGGTAAACCCGTGTGTAAACCTTTACTTTGTGGATAAAATCCACCGCCATCTAGAGGACCTTGACTCCTTGGGAAAACTATTTAAACTCTTTGGTGACAAATAATAGACTGCTTCCTCGAAAGTATTTTGATTACTTCTAGGTGGCAGTGCATTAGAAACTTCGCGCGTCTTTTCGTTGCCATGGCAACGTTACTTTTGTAATAATGTAATTTCCATCTACACTACTTATCGGATCAAAATAAAATTAACATATTCGTGACCGGACGGACATTCCAAATGATTTGGCCATCTCAGATTTTGTCGCCGGTTAGTTTGAAAAAAACTTTCGATTAAATGTAATGTAACTTTTTAACTTTTTTAACGATTTTGCCACAAAACTAATGGCATTCAATCGAGAACGAAGCTTGCGGATGGTCAAAATTTCAACTCGATCCGAGCCTCCGTTCGAACGTTATGGCGAGACATACATACAAACAAAAAAACAAACAAACAAAAAAAAACAGTGACTAACTTTTCCGGCAGAGTCAAATGGAAACGCTCGCTTCGCTCGCTTAATAAGTAGGACTATATTAAAAATAATAATAAAATACTTTCAGTGGGGGACATTTAATTAAAAGCAGACCAAACCAACCTTGTAGGCGCCAACACCATCGACGAACCAACAATGACCAGCTAGAGGCCGGCATATATGAGAAGAAAAACACGATCAATCAAGCTGGACACGATTCCACCTAGGAGGATTTAATATATTACCTCTGGAGGGGCCCGGCCGGCAGTAGTAGCACGCAAGGCTTGAAGCATCCCCCACTCTCTACCTCCCCTCACGCGCCGCTCGCTCGCTGCCAGACTCCAGGCAAGAGAGGCAAAATTAACACGCGCGCTATGGGGAGAAACTATTACAATCGAGGCTGGAACAGTTTCTAATTGAACTACGACAAAATCTTTAGTCAGTACAAATAACTATGTTCGTCTTATTGCACTGTAAAAAAATTACATTCCAATTGCAATGATACCGAAGGCTCACCGGTTCTAAATGTTGGCGCGGTGTACGAAATCATTACCTATGCATTAACATTATCACTGTAGTTTTAAACTGTCCAAAGGAAATAATTTATATTCTACAGAAATACAAAGTTTTACGTTTAGGACTGCTTTTTTTCGCGCTATTATTTTAAAATGACATGGGAAGTAATAACCATATAAATAACAATAATTTCTAACTTCTAGGGTGTTGAATGTAGTTTTTGACAGACTGTCTTGATCTTTGGTCTTGACCGTTTGTAAAGGTTTCTGCTCTGATGTATATTTTTGGAGACATTTGGTTGTTGGTCATGTTAATTACGACATCATCGTCATAGAGATGCACGGGGTTCCTCTGAAGATATTGTTTGGGGGAAGTTCAAGATTCTTGTCTCACAATTGTGTCCTAGTCAAATGACCCCTCGATAATTGGGTTTCCTGGGAATGTTTAGATTAGATTAAAACCATTACACTCACTCTCACTCAGTGTGAGGAATTGATCTGATTATCCCTGACGTTAACGCGTATTTACTATTTATTTATTTCTCTATATTACACTCTGTTATAAATTACAGATCTAACATCGAATTTCACTGGCTTCGGATTGACATAAAATGTAATAATCTACATATTATATTACGATTTATAACGCGCGAGATTCTGGACTCGGTAGGTCACCGGATTCGAATCCATTCCACTAGCAATGACCACTTGTAATGAGATTTGTTTACATGTGTTGGGATTAAGTCCCTCTATACAGCCCTCGGAGAATACCATAACAATTATTACTTTAATACCCCAATAATCTTGTTTTGTTACCTGAAGAGGGTCACAGCTGGTTTAAAATGATGTCTACAGTGTATACCCTACAGCAGCAATCTTTTTCGAAAAAGTTTTAAAATAAAGTTTGTTGAAATAAATAAATTAATGTGTAGTCCTACATTGCACAAACAGTTCATTATTATATGAAAAACTTGCTACAGTATATTCATGACTACTTTTCCGGTAGACCGAGTTAAGTGTAGGCAAATATTACTAAATTATCTTGAAACACTAACGTTTTGTGGCCGCTGTGGACCACATTGTAAAACTATGTGAAGAAAGTCGCAAGATAAAATCAAATGGCACGATGAAGCAATTATTGTTGTATTTATTTTCACATGAATATACATGCACAATTAAAATGTGACACCTTAGAGTTTTATCCACCTAAACCTAATTTAAGATAAAAATGTTGTGTCTACTATCTAGTGATATTTTTAAATGTGGTTCCTTAAGTTTTATACACCTAAACCTACCTTGAGATTTAAAAAAATGTGGTATCTACTATCTAGTGATATTTTATAAGTATTTCTAACGAACGAATCATAACACAGAAACACATTTATCTTAGCAATCTGTACTCGAAACACAATGCAACCATGTTCACAAACACATTTTCCCGACAACATAACATACAAATTAGTTATAAGATGGAAAAAAATAAATCCTTTCCTACGTGCGGCGAAGTAAGAAATTAAAGCCAAATTGTATTTCAACGATTAAACAATTCATAACGATTTCACTTTTACAGTTTTGATATTTTTATTCGAAGCTCTCCCATAATTTATCCACAGTATTATTTTTGTGTCCCCGATGCAGAGTAAAGGACGATGCAAGGAAATTCAGCGTGTTTGTTATTGTAACACTAATGACAACTGTAAACCATTGTTTGCACTTGTAAAACATACGTATCGTGAGCTACTGAATACGCCGGCTCAGTCTCGTTGCCTGCTCTCTGCGGGAAGGCAGGCGCGCGAGGGGAAATCCCGGCCGTCGAAACGTGGCGTCAGCGGCGATGCACATAAGGGCCCCTCCAGAGGTAATATAGTTAAATCCTCCTAGGATTCCACCCGCGGACAGGGCCAGAATCATCAATGCTAATTCAGAACAATCTAAGAATGTATTATGATGTGCCCGTAGCTAGGATGGCTCCAAAGTCACCGTTTACAAATAAAAATAAATAAATAAATCCGTATTTAGAGTCTACCCACTCAGTCACACAACTGATTTTTAGTGGGGGACAGTAAACCAAAGTGACTAAACCAACCCTGCAGGCCCCGACGCAATCGACGAGTGAACGATAACCAACCAAAAATCAATAATTGTTTATAGGAAATATAGCAATCAGTGATAGTGATATGGACAGTGCGAACACCCGTGGATCAACGCCAATTTACACATTCATAAGCCAAAAACTGATGGACTTAAGCCCAAATCAGAAGTAAATAAACTTCAAATTAAAGCGGGAATCGAACCCTGGATCTTCTGCATTGGAAGCAGTGACTAACCACAACGAACCACATAACCATATACTCCTATAGTATCAGTCCATCCATCCATGGTCTAGCTTCACGATCCGGCCATCTTCAAGGTTAAGCCCATCATCATTCACCCATTGCCCTCATCACTCACCGTTTTCACCAGCTTCGCCACAGAATACGAGATTCAAAGCCGGTATCAATAAATCAAATGGAACGGGATGACAGAAAATCCGGAGAAACCCAACCTAACCTATCCAAGAAACAGTTTTCTAGACCTAGACGCCTTTTCACAGCGTTACGATAACAAGATTGCTCTCAAACCCTCTACACGTTCTACAGCCAACACAAAAAGCAGTGAACACATTATTTAGTTCACGCCGATACATTTCTTATTCAATTAAATTAAATGATTTTATTTTTGGATGAGCGATTCGAAGACTTCAATTTCAATGACACCCCAAAAAATTTAGCTCGGGTGTTTTTTTTTGTTTTTTTTTGTCTACTCTACCGGGCAAACGGCTTATGCGATCATGATGAAAATTGGAGGGGACCTTCGAAATTTCTGAACTTAGACCTGCCACGTTTTTGGGTACCACTGAAGAAAAATTTCTCATGAATATCGTACTTTTACGATTTTTTTCGATTTTTAGTGCGATGTTTTCGTGACATTTTGGGCCGATTCTGACCAAACGGGTGGGGCTACAACGTTCATATATCACATGGACATTAAACTTATGGTGATGTAGTACCTTGTGAAAGAAAAAGTTGAAAAAGTAAGCCAGAAACCATAGAAATAAAGGTTTTAATATGAGTTTTTTTAGGTTTATAATAACAATTAACAAGTAACAATAGAAACTTCACAACAATCACCTACAATGCATTCAAAAAGCACTTGCAAAGAAAAAGTGGTCCTACGCCAACTAAAAACTTACAAAAAAGCTCATCCATCAACGTGACTAAAAAAGCGTTCGCGAAACGGCCTAGTTTAGTAAACTTGTTATCATTGACGATCTGTTGCAAAGTAGCTTTGTTCCCTCTTTTGGGTACTCCCGTAATCATATCTGTTTTTTGGGAGCACTGGGAATATCCACCAAATATTTTAATGCCCGATAAGATACAATCAACATGAAGGTATTGGATTTCAAGAAACTTCTTCGGGAATCAATAAAGTAGTAGTTCACACTTTTAATTACTTGTAATTTTCAAAATCAATTATTTTCTGAAAGAGATTTGTATAATTTTTACCATTTTTCTTTTCAATTCTAATGCTGTATGTTTTTTTCATTTTATGATAGTGAACTTAAATATATTTTTTATGTGCGTAATGTTATGAGTTAGTTCTATAATGTTAGTTGTTTGAATGTGAGTATTGTGGGTATAGGCCTACTATTGTGTTTAACCGTCGAGTTTTTATCTAGTTTTTGATTATCTATTTTTGTTTATACTTGCTACATAAATGTTAATTTTAATTACCTACTTTAATATCAATTTTATTATATTTACTATTTAGGGATATCACATATAATTCTGTGTTTAAGGGCTATGCTCGTTGTGATATTTCCTAATGATTATACACATGATCATTAAAGAATAATAAATACAAATAAATACAATTTATCTATTTTTTTCGATATTATCTAAGCAGCTTCCCTCACCGTATACTTGTGTTTCTTGCCACAACATCGTCGTTGTATTAGCCACTTTATTGAACATTCTATTTTTATCTTTCTGTACCTTCTTGTTAAAATCGATTTCCTCTTCGTCTGCTAGTCGACCTCTTCAAAGATCTCATCCCTTATTTCCATGGAACCGGACCAGGCGTCGTCTTTACGCCACGTCACGTTTCCCCCCCCCCCCAACCCCCTCTCACCACCCACCCCCTGCCTACTGGCCGTCTAGCTCCTCGACCCAAAGCTCTTCTATATCCAGCAGACTTCTTTGATTCAGAATTCTGTGAAGCATCTTGGTCATAGGCCGGACCTAAAATAGGTTCAATCTCAACTACAGGGAGAGCCCAAAGTAGTTCAATGTGCATTACATATCCACTGTATTAGCTTAGCAGAAATTGTATTTTGATGTTTGCATTTAAAATGCTAAGATCTTATGTTGCATATTGATATTGTTATGATTGTTAACGATTTACTCTGACCATTTACAGGAAAACTTCTGTTAATACATAAGTATTTAAAGTACAAATGGTCATCCGTGGTGGTACACACACACGATTATAAGGCGATGGTCCGAAGAGTATGGCTCTACGAGGACGTGGGTTCGAATCCCACATAAGGCATGAGTTTTTAGTAACAGTCTTTTAACGTCATCCATCACCACTCATCGTCTCGTTACTATGAGACGTGAAGCAACACAATCATTACCATCAAAGGACTAAAATTATATACATCATTGTAAGAATTGAACATTAATTTATCCGACATGATGTCCATCACTAATCCACTAGCTGACTATCACCTTCGCAGTGCTTATATTTTGATGTTCGAATTTGATTGAAAATCATGTTTGGAATACTTTACCTTATGTATTTATTCAACATTATAATTGCTAAAATTATATATCGAATTTCATTATGGTTGTTAACGGTTTACTCTATTATTTACACGAAAACTTGGGAGTCAATACTTTGTATTGTAATTAATAAATATATATGCTGGTGTATGTGAGAAATATGTGTACATATTTAGATGTGCATATGGTTTGTGACAGTGCAGAAATTGGAACTTGTTCAGTTGGGGGATCCAAAATAAAATCATCATATTTTTCAATAAAATACTCCAAAATACGGGAAAGAAACCGAAAAGGATAGCATCGTTAGAAGTTTTGGATTTTTTTTTACTAAAACAACAAAAAGGATTATTTTATTTTTTGCCCCCCCCCCCCCCCCCAACCGAACAAATTCACGGAAATTTAGGGTTGATGTATCACAAAATCATTCACGTCAAAAACAAAAAAAATCGTTTTGCATACGTTGTTCGCATTGCACTTCAACAAGGATAATGCCTGTTTCACGTCATGAGGATATCATCATCCAAAGGGGAAAACTCTATCGATATGGCATCAACGAAAAAGATTTGAATTTTGAAGGACATTTTTGGATGAGCGTAGCGAGCGAAGTGAAGATTCCATTTCACTACACTGGAGAAAAAAATCCGGAATGTTTTTTTTTGTTGTATTTTTGTCTGTTTGTTATAGTAGAGGAGCAAGAGGTATGATTTTATTTCCCGTGCATCTTTCGTGGAAGAGTTTTGCGGTAAGTTGTATTCTATTAGTTAGTAGGATACAAGTTTTTGCACTTTCCTTGCAGGCCATGCTATGCTGCAGAGGGCGTCGGCGGCGTCGCGACGCCTTTAATTTTCTTTTT
>JAMZAV010007774.1:0-31458 GCA_024449915.1 Sweltsa coloradensis | reverse complement strand
TTATTTTTTTTTTATTGCAGTTGTTCATTACTATTTCATTATGTATCCTGTTGGTTTGCTTAAGATTTGATACGATGACAAGTCTATTTGTTTGTTTTTTGGAGGAGTCTTGAAATATTTAGATACTTGGTGCAAGTAGTAATTTATTCATCTAATACTGTGTTGTTTTTGTGTTACCTCAAGTATAATATTTTTATATTCAATATTCAAGTTTTGATTTTTTTAGTTTGTTTTGTTATACAGGACGGTGTTCCACTGAGTTTGTTCTATTTTTCTTTGTTATTGTTGTAATAACTTCGCACAACACCGTAGTTGTATGAAATGTACACATTGTTGTGGTTTAAACCACAGACAAGCCTTACTTTAAGGCTGTGTGGACCGAAGCATATAACAAATGTACACATATGTAATTAATGAATAAAAAATAAATAAAAAAAAAATATTATTATTTTTTATTATTATTATTATTATTGATTCATAGCAGTTGTCGAAAAAGTTTGCCCCGACTGGGGTTCGAACCCAGAACCTCCAGTGGGCTTATGCTTAAAAACCTAATATTCATTATTATTATTATTATTATTATTATTATTATTATTATTATTATTATTATTATCATTATTATTATTGTTATTTTTATTATTATTACATGATTTACCTATTTAATCGTTAAAAATAATGCAATTTAGACGAATTGTGGTTATGCGTGTCGTGGTGCTCGAACTGTCATCATGTTTAAATGCGAAATGTGCTATTGTGGTGATGTTTTGTTTATGGTTTTTTGGTTGTGGTGGAATTTGGTCTTTAAAAAAAGCTTTATCAAAGCCTTGCAGCTGGTTCTTTTGTTTAGGATGTGTTAATTATTTATTATTATTATTATTATTATTATTATTATTATTATTATTATTATTATTATTTATTATTATTATTATTATTTTTTTTTTTATTTATTATTTTTTTGTTTATTATTGAATTTTGTTTTGTCTCAATTTCATGCTATGGAATATTTAAATTCAATGTTGCCGTATTAAAAGAAATAATCAATGTAATTTAATTTTGTTTGTCAAGAATGTATAATTGTAATGGAAATATCATCTGTATTGACATAGGAACTGGATACCAAGGGATTGATTTAATGTATTACTATGTACAAATGTATAAAAGATTTGAAACCTGCAGATAAGCTGTTTTGCAGCTTCGCAGACATCGATTGTATCTGTAAATAAATTGTTCAAAAAAGGGAACTTTAAAAAAAATTATTATTATTATTATTATTATTATTATTATTATTATCATTATTATTATTATTATTATTATTATTATTATTATTATTATAATAATTATTTCAGTAAAAATTGAAAACAATCGTAAAAGTACGATAATCATAAGAAATATTTGATCGATTGTACCCAAAAACGTAGCAAGTCTAAGTTCACAGATTTCGAAGGTCCCCCCTAATTTTCATCAAGATGGCATATGCCGTTTGCCCGATAGAGCACGAACACACACACACACACACACACAAAAAAAACACCCGAGCTAATTTTTTCGGGGGGTCAGTGTAATTGAAGAGGATGAGCGAAGCGAAACTTCGCTTTGCTCATCCAAGAAGTGGAAACATTCCTTTGAATATCAAGTATATAGATACGAATGTAAAATGCTGAGAAGTTTAATAAATAAGAAAATAAATTCTTTAAATAAGTGTTTATTGGACATAACACTGCTCGTTATCAATTTAATTGTTGATATTTCGATTTTTATTAAAAATAATTTCAGTTGTTTTTTTTTTAGTCAAAAATCTTTTTCAAACTGAATGTCAGTTAGAAAAAGATTTTCAGTTTGAAAATGATTTTTGAATAAAAATTGAAATGTCACCAATAAAATTGATAAAGAGCAGTGTCCAATAAACACTTATTTAGCCCTACCTATTCTACTAGTTTCATTTATCTAAAGAATATAAATACTGCAAAATTAAGTTACTTAAAACTAAATTTGATAATTACTGTAAACAAAATATGAGGAAAGAATGTAGGGAAATAAATACTGTAGGCCTAATTGGTAAAAAAAAAAAAAATAGAATTCTGTAGATGACGTGATATCCAAACATATGGGAACTGGGTGTTCCTCGAGTGAAATAGCAAATAAATTCGGCGATGTTTTTAATGAGGGTGTACGTAGTATTAAATATGATTGTTCAATAAAAACGAGTGTTTCGAACTGTGTTCGACCTATGCATTATGCAAGCTCTCTATTTGAGAAGAGCATGTTCAAAAGATGTGGAGAAGATAAAATGGAGTTTATAGCAAAAAAAGTCCCGGTGCAGATGTATTCGAATGAAAGACTTGCAATTATGTGTTGGAAGTATTAGCCCTGTAATTGCCCATCTCTTGAACCTATCCTTTTCGTGGGGTTGTGTGCCGCTCCCATTAAAGCGCTCGATTGTTAGACAAAAATGGCGATCACAAAGATTTTTTCTAACCTAGACCTATTTCAATTTTGTCAACAATAGAGAAAATAATGGAACGTTAAGTGGCAGATTTGCTAATTAAAAACCTGAATGACTTTAAAATATTAAAAACAATATGGGTACCGTGTACCAAAAAGGGAAAAGTACAGGGAAACTGCTTGAAACTACGCAGATATTGTAAAGGGTGCGCTTAACACTTAAATGTTTTAACAACAACATCAACAACAACAACAACAAACAACAACAAACGATTGTTGCATGATTTGGATAAAGTGGATTATCGGGGCCGACATTAGACTGGTTTCAAGATTATCGTGCACATAGATGTAATATGGCTCCGATAGTCAATAATGTTCTCAGCAAGAATGTTAAAATCACGTCGGGAATTCCACAAGGATCTATTCTGGGCCCCTTGCTTTACCTACTTTGTGTAAATGATATGTTAAATGAAGTGAAGAATCGCTTTGCGTTTGTACGCAGATGATACAGCACTGGTGATAGTCAGAAAATCTAGAATTTGCTTAAAAGCTTTTGCAACGTGTTTTCACAAAATTTGTTGAGATGGGTTCACGATAATGGTCTAACAATTAATTTCAAGAAAACCAAAGTGATCTATATACACACTCCCTTTATGTCCCATCAGAAAATTGAAATCGTGTTTCATGAAAAACGCATGTTTGCACACAAATCAAAGAGAGGGATAAGATTTGATAAATAGTTTTTGTGTGTGTCAAAGATACCTAGTAAACGTAACAGAATTCACAGATTCACGTTTATAATTTTTTTAATCAGCTAAGATCAGCAAGCTGTACATAGTTATTAGGTATGGTTTACTAGCATGGGGTGCTACATCCAGAACAATATGCGCAAAATATTGTAGGCATTTAAAAACGAATTTTTAAGATCATATTCTCACAGGTATGATATAAATGGTAAGGAAGGTTATATGCTTGTTGATGAACTTCACAAATATATGATACTAACGAATAACTAACTACTTTACCAAGCTTACATTACTTTGACACAACATACTGTCATATGAATCAGAAATAGAGGTCGACTGTTAATACCGGCAACCAGTTACAACACTTATGGAGATCAGGAAAGAAGAATTCTTGAACTAAATACTAAAACACGTTACGGGACAATTTAAAATCGTTTAAAATCTATTAATGAGTTTAAGAGGAATTTAAAAGAATCCATTATAAAAAATGGATAATATTTTTTTTTCTTTGATTTGTTTTTGTTTTGAAGGTGCATATTATGTTTATTATATTGTATATTTCGTATTATTTTTAATTTTAAAATCCTTGTTATCTGATTTATTGTATTGTATTGATGTGGTGAAGTGGTGGTAGCACGACAAAATGACAGTCGGGGATATGATTTAATAACTTTTGTTGACCGACAGTGATGGCTCGAGCGTAAGCGCGAGACACTGATTCTAGAGATCCCGGGTTCAAATCCCGTCGAGACCGGCAATCCTGACCGAAGGTTTTTTCCGAGGTTTTCCTCAGTCGTTAATGCGAATGCAAGGGCTTGAGTCCTCTTAAACAGCCCTCGGACCCTTCATATTGTCCTATCCACAACATACCTAGTTGCATGAATTGCACCCTGGGCAGGCTTCCCACAAAAATAATTTAATTATTTATTTAACTTTTGTTGTTTAAGAGAGTCTGCAGACAAGCTGCGGGGTCGTAGGCCATGCATAATCATTCGCCTTACACTAGTGTTCCATTATTTTCCATGATTATGCCTGGAAGGGTTGTGTTCCGAGTGACGGTTTGTGAGGGTGTCAAAAGTGTTTAGATAATACATTCGAACACATATATCTAGGACTAGGAGTGATAATTGTGGGATAAACACATAAATAAGTTAAGTAGCAAACTAAGGTCTACCTTGTACAGTATACGTGTTCTTAAGAAGTTTATAAGTCCTGGCGTTTTGGTAACTGTATATTATGCAATGGCCGAATCTTTAATACGTGATGGTGTATTATCATGAGGAAATGCTACGGCTTCATACATAAAAAGGTGGACACTGGACAATTAACAAAAGTCAATTTGGGGGTTATTTTGGAGAAAGAACATGTAAACTTTTAACAGCTTCAAACCTGCACTTTTATGTTTTTATGGTCACTAATTACTTCTCATCAGAGCATAAAGTTGTATCTCAGCATGACCATAAAACAAAAAATGGGTTACGTTTATTGATACCTAGTGACATCTGTAACAGGTACGGAGAACAACAGTAAAAGTACCTATAGTGCCGGGCCTTGTTCAATAAATTGCCAGAAGAACAGAACTAATGCAACGGGACAAATTGGTGTGAATTAAAAAAATGAATAAGGAAATGGATATTAGAAAATGAAAAAGAGATATAAAACCTAATGTGTATTTTTAATGAGTAAATTTGAGTTCCTTCAGTATTTAGTTTGTGTATAACTTTGTTAATAAATTGTAATATGAATATAGCAGGCCAAGACAAGCATTATTGATTTAACTTATTTTGGATGTATATATTTTTACCCAACAGATAAGTTCTTTATAGCTTTGTGGGGTTGTATAATCAATGCAATGTTTGTTTTGCTCAAAAAAAACCTCTTTAAAAAACTTCTACATAGCAGGTAGATTGCTGCCTTCTCTTGTGGTCTTATCTGTACCATCAGTGTTCTTAATTAAACTAATGCATACAGAATAATGCTAAACCTATTTGATTAAAGAAATAGCCACACAACTTTTAACTTAATAAATGAATAAATCATAGCGGCAAGACTAAAGTTTCAAGCATTTGTGCAAATGATGTTAGAGTTACTAATAATCATTCATAAACATAGGCTATAATAATTTTATCAAGTGTATATGGACATAGCATTAAACGCTTGTTACTTTTCCAAAAATGTAATAATCTAATGTCATATAACCTTCCAGGAGGCTTGGCCAATTTTTCTTTGTACGCTTGCCAATCTTTAAATTTTTTCTTCGTTGGGGAGAGTTTCTTTCCTTCTACTCCTCGATCTTCTAACGCAGTGGTTTTATCAGTGCGGTTGAACAATAAACATTGAAAATTTTGATTTCTGTATTGTGGGGTACCAGGAATGGTGTTTTCACAATTCACGAGGAGATTTTAAAATTTAAAACATCTAAAAGAACGCTTGCCGAGTTTTCACTTTAAGCAACCATTAATCCTGGATCATGTTTTTGGTAGGACCTACAGTAACAGTGGCAGATCATCATCTGTTTTCTGTTTCAAATTTGTGTTTAATTTGTGAGTTCTTAGATTGTTAGTTTTATATTATATTTGCACTGGTTTATTTTCTGTTGCAAAAAAAATAACCAAAAAATTCTAAATCTTCACACCGATCCGGGAACTTAGACCCCAAAGAAAAATTTCGCTTAAAAAGTGAAGGCACTTAAAACTTTTAAGTGTTTTTAACGCAAAAATTTATCTTTGATATCTTTCACCAGTTAAAAAAAGAAAAAATATATCAAGAAATTAAACCCGGTTATTGAAAACGCCATTTTTATAATGCTCGTTCTCGAGCGCTACAAAATAAATAAAACAAAAATATGGAATTTCCCCCAATACCTGAAGCAAATTCTTTGTATGCTGAACGTATCCTCACCGAATTTCTGCCAATTTTCCCATCTATCCCAAATATGGCTTCTATGAAAATCAACATTTTTCAAGATGAAAAAAAAAATGAAGATAGACCCCTCAACAGCCCTGGCTAAATATAACTTTGTCACAACATATTAATAATGTAACCGTCTTTAAATTTGGTGACATAAGAAGCTACTTGACAAATACTAATTATTTAAATAGCTGAACACAGTCTGATGCAGGAAGAAAAAACATGCGAGTGCTGATTTTCAGGCGGGGCGAGAGTAGTCAATAAATTAACCAGAAACGGACACCAAATGTCGCTTTTCGAATCGTGAAAATCATCTCGAACTTCGTGAATTCTTGAAGTACAAAGGTCTAGAGCAGGAACAGAACACATTGGGGTGAATGAATCGCTTCTGTTGTGTTATCGGGTGGGGGCAGGCGTAGGCACGTGATTAGCTATAGCAACCTACACCGAACCAGAAGTTAGTCGTGCACGGCCGCGTTGCCTCCCACAATAATCTGCCACCGTGGATAGGGAGCCATGGTATATTTTTACAGTATTCTCCATTACCTGATTGACGATAGTGCGGCTTGAATTGCTAAAACACCAAACAATTTTAATGGTGATGTGGTTTAAGCTGAGGGGGGTCGTGGGCACCGATATTAAAAATGTTTCAAGACAACTACAACGCTGGCCGTATCCCCAAAATAAATTCATTATCCCCGAGATCTTATCCCGGTTTCGAATACAAACCTTCTCGTCCTCCCTGTCCCGGAACGGATCAGTCCCAAGAAGTGGAGTCCGACGGAGTGATTTTATACGTACAAGAAATTCTAAAATGTGATATTATGGGTGTGAGAAGTCCTCATAAGAATTTAATGCATTTATAGAAGGCGGGCCTTTCATGGTAACTGTTTTGTTTTATTATTTTGTTTTTCTATGTTACGCCTTGTCTGGGCTTTTATTTTTGTAAGTTTTTAGAATTAATATCTTGTTTCCTGAGGATAGCCCACACAGTTGGGCTAAAACGTCAAAAGCAATAAAGCAGATTCGACAAAAAAAAATTTATTATTATTATTATTATTATTTTATTTTTTTTAGTTTGTTTTGTTATACAGGACGGTGTTCCACTGAGTTTGTTCTATTTTTCTTTGTTATTGTTGTAATAACCTCGCACAACACCGTAGTTGTATGAAATGTACACATTGTTGTGGTTTAACCACAGACAGCCTAACTTTAAGGCTTTGTGGACCGAAGCATATAAAAATGAACACATATGAAATTTAATGAATTAATAATTTAAAAATTATTATTATTATTATTATTATTATTATTATTATTATTATTATTTATTATTATTATTATTATTATAATTATTATTTTATTATATTATTATTATTATTATAAATTTTAAATTTAAACCCATTTTGTACTATTTAGCGATGGTTTACTAGATGTCCAAACTGAAAGTGTCGTACAGCAGGGATACTGTTGAGATGAGCACTGGAGTGTCATCATCATGATTTTTTGTTTTATAAAAATTATTAAGCATGGACTCAAAGAAAAGTAAAAATGGAAAATTGCTTCGCGTAAAAAGAACGAACGACAATGTTGTCATGTAGCCACAAGCGACATCGTTGTCTAATTGCAAACTATCTTTCAAAAGCAACTTCCCCACACGTTTCGCTAATCGTGCAACCAACGTAAAAAAATCTATCTGTGGCAGTAAAATTCCTCTCCCTTGCCGCTTTTCCCTCTCGCCATAAGCTTTGGATCGAATTCTACACTAATAGCAAACATCAAATCACCTTACTTGCAAAAACGCAAAAAAATTTTTTTAGAATTAAAATTACAACCATTACAATAACGATTTCAATTTAGCTGTGTTTTAAGTTAAGACTACAGAACCGCAAGTCCACACTTTAAGACCAAAAAATTTTAAATTTTTTCATGTGAAATTCTTTCGTCGTTTTGTTACAAAAAACTTATGTTTCCAGCGTAAAAGCTTAAATTACGAAGCTATTCCTATTAGACCATTAGGTGCTCGGGAAAGCGACCCTCCCCCCCCCCCCTCGAACTAATTTTCACTATAGCAGTTTTGTTCAAAAAAAATCACGATTAATAATCCACCTGTTTGCCACTTGGCAGCTGGGCGGTTTGACCTCCAGGGTTGTCCAAAGTCAATAGTTGCAAAATTTTGACCTGCTATAACGATCAAAGTTTTTGATAAAATTCCAAAACTATTTTTAATTATCATTTAACACTATATTTGTGACTTTTTTTAACAAAAGCGATTTCACTTATTGTAAAGGGGTGCCCAAAATTAATAATAATCGATTTTACTGTTTTATACACTTTACTTTAAGATTGGACATATAATCCGCATTAAAGCTTTTTTTTTATACATAAAATGAAAGAACCACTGTATTTAAAAAAAAAATTATCCCAAAAAACAATTCAAGGGCTGTCCAAATGCTGGGTTTTTTTATTATTGCTAATATAAAAACTTTTTTTAAAAGTGCTAAAAATTTTGTTCATGTTACTAAAATCAGTAAACCTGTCTAAGAATACGTATTGTATGTGGGCCTAGCAAGAATTATAATTTTTATCAGGTTGTCCAAAATTTTGAATTCAAATTACAGCAATTTGAGAGAAATATCAATAAAAATAGGGCAAAAGGAATGTATTTTTGGCCCAGTCATCACCGAATTTATATTCTAACCTAAACAATATAATGATGTGCGTTTTAATACAGGGTTGTCCAAATAGTGTGTTGTGTTTTTGAAAAGAATTGTTTTGAATAAGGTCAAACTCGATCATAATATACCGTCAGGTGCAAAGGAAGCGACCCCCCGGGGGCCCCCGAACTAATTTTCACTATAGCAGTTTTGTTCAGAAAAAAAATCACGATTAATAATTCCACCATTTGCCATTTGGCAGCGGGGGCGTTTGACCTGCAGGGGTATTCAAAGTCGCTTAATGTTGTTTTTAATATTGCCGGGAGTTCTCTTCGCTCTTGTAAAAATTTTCAAATATCTTCCAAAATACAATCACTAATATTATTCCCACATTTTTTTCCCTGCCCCGAACCCGTATCTACAAAAATTAGTTTTCTCATATGGGAGAAAACACACAGCCAAAAGTATAAAAGAATGGAATGTATTGAATCTTATGTATGGAATCAATGTGTATGTACTTCTGACACTAATAACATACTAATGGTCCTTCAGAAGTGCTTATACCGACTATATTGAATTAACATTAATATACAGACATACATACAGATATGTACAGTTATTACGACTCACTGTATAGTAATAATAATTGTACACCCAATGTTTGTGATATTCAACTATAATCTTTAATTTTTGAACAGCTAATCTCTTTTTCATCTCATCAACATACATCAAAACATATACACCCTACAGACTTGGCAGGATATTAGTATCACCCTTCACAGCTACTATAAACCCCAAAGGGGTTTGTGATGAAGGTGAAGCCATAAATACTGATTTGAGCTTTCACGTAAGCCTATAGCTCGATGCTATTATCTTAATTTTTACTGTTTTGTATTTTGTTGTACAAAATTTTAAAGAAATAATTTTAGGTATAGAGAAAGTTTTTCCATTGGCCGAGTTGTGATACTAATTAGCTATACACAATGCACAATAGGGCTTATAGGCAGCATATACAGCAGTCATAGCCAACTGTGTGCATTATCTGGGAAAAAAAATGACTAGGTAGAAAATGTATTCGTATCTACAATTTGACACCGTAGTGCGTTTTGTGTATCTAAATTATGGCAATGAGGGGACTTCTTCTCGGTGATTAATCAAGATGTTCAATCTTGTTCGTTATTACGAGAATTGTATTGGCATTTCCTAATGACAATGATGCATATCAGCGACCATAAGTTAATCAAGGTGTCTAGTTGTATTGGACTACACCCATCCCTTGATTTTCTTCTGTTCGAGGGTGTACGTGATCAAGAGGATAAGAACGAGCTACTTACTTTTTATATAAACCATTTGCAAAATCTCCGAATATGGTTCTTTTGAAATATAGTAGGGCCCACAGACTTTCTGCATCCCATCTATTTTGACTAGTTTCCCTGTGCATACTAAAACGGGTTGAATGTGAAATAAATGTATATAATTCTAAAACAATTTATGCGTCCCTATTAGCTTTAAAAGTATACTCAAATTACATCTGGAAAGAAAGCCACAAACTGCATATTCCCTTACTGGGGATTTTGGACAACCCTTGTGTAATAACAGAAAATATTTAAATGCACAATGAAATTATAGAAAAACATTTTCACCGTGCAACGGCGTTTCATGCGGTTTGGAGTTCAAACATTTAAATAAGTATGAATAAATTTTTGTTGATCAACTTGCAACACACGAAATATTCAAACATTTAGTATAATTGTAACTTCCTACACGATACTCCTAAAATAAAACGTCCCCGTTACCAAATGACAAATATGCATTCGTGGAGAAAGCTTATAGTTTCAGCTATAAGAGCATAGCCCTTTTTTTTAGTTCGAGGGGATAATTACATATAGATGTAAGAAGGCTGCTATATGTTGCATAACATCATATATCTTTTTGGACAACCCCGTATATACCATAAACAAATCCGTAATTGTTGTTTTAGGGTTGTACATCGTGCACAAAAGTTAGGTTGTGCAAACAAATAATGAAATGCAGATAAACTTTACCTAGGAAAAATATATGAATATATGTTTGCATATGAGACATTGGACACCCCTATCGTCTAAACGCCCCCGATGTTAATGACAAAAAATGCATGCATGAGAAGAACAAGTTTTCAGCTGTGAGAAAACACACACTGTTATAAGTCGAGGGGGTTATATACGTACAGATGAAAGAATGGCCGCCACAAGTTTCATACTATTTTGTGACTTTTGGACAACCTGAGTATACATATAGCAAATCAGTAGGTGTATTATGTTTTGACATCATGTATGATGTTAAGTCTGGCATCAAATTATAAAATGAAAGATTAATTGCAATTTGAAAAAATATTTTAAAAATATATTTGCATATGTGACTTTGGACAACCCCTACCGTCTAAACGCCCCAGCTGCCAATTGGCAAACGGCAGAAAAGGAAAGATCGATTAATTTCCTTTAAGAAAACATATGGTAGCATTAGTTCGAGGGGGGGGGGGGGGGGGGTTAAGAGCCACCTAACGGTCTATATAACAGTATTTCATATTTCGTATTTTCAGTATTTCAATGGTTTGCTATAGTTTTTGCATTGCACGAATTTCAAATTTTTGTACCGTTTGACGAAAAAATGTACAACGCCAGAAACTACAGACATCCGTTTCCCTTTTATTTTAGGTTGTAGATAAAGCAGTGTAGAAACAACATACAAAACACCGCTGCTCAAAATTAAATTTTTAACTGTCTGAATTGATTCGGGCAATTTGAATCTATTGTTGATTCTGAGGCTATTGTCTCACTAAAAAAATAAAAAAAATAAATCTGCTCTTTAATTAAGTTCTCTTTTTTTCTATAACTTTTCAGACGTCTTTACTGCATTCTTTAGAAATCATATTTGGTCGGGATTCCCTTAAGGGTCAAAGTTTGTTATTTTATATTTCCCTCCCATTTATTTTAAAATACCTCTGACGTCACCAGCCCCTATGCCGTGAATGATTTGCCACGGCCCGCCTAGATAAACTGTGAAATTTTTTCTTAGCGATAGCCGTATGTTCATTGGATGAGCGAAGCGAAGACTTCAATTTCACCGACCCCCCAAAAAATTTAGCCCCGGAGGGTTTTTTTTTTGTTTTTTTTTGTTTTTCTGTTTGTTTTTTTCGCTCTCTACCGGCAAACGGCATATGTGATCTTGATGAAAAATTGAGGGGACCTTCGAAATCTCTGAAATAAGACTTTGCTTTCGTTTTTGGGTACAATCAAAGAAATATTTCTCATGAATATCGTACTTTTCGATTTTTTTCGATTTTTTTGTGCGATATTTTCGGACGTTTGGGCCGATTCTGACCAAACAGGTGGGGCTACAACGTTCATATTTCACATGCACATTAAGGTTATGGTGATGTATTGACTTTTGATAGAAAAAGTTAGAAACGTTAGCCAGAATCTATAGAAATAAAGGTTTTAAATTTTAGTTTTTTGAGGTGTTAATTTAAATTTTTATTTCTATAGATTTGGCTAATTTTTTCAATTTTTCTTTCAAAAGTCAATACATCCCTTTCCTTAATGTCCATGTGAAAATGAACGTTGAATCCCACCGTTTGGTCAGAATCCGCCAAATAGCACGGAATAATAGATTTTAGATCTTTCTCACAGCCTTGTATGAAAATTCACAGGAGTTTTTATTACCTATTACAACAGCCTTGTTACAAACAAACAAGATCCAAAAGACTAATTGATTGCTTTGTTGGGCTGTTAATAGTGTTATTAATTTAAAAAAAAAAAATTACTTTAATAAAAAGGTCATCCACAACGCGCTAAAAAAAGTTTTCGAAGCTTCCCAGTTACAACAATGGTTTTTTTGTTGATATTCTTTTCAAGTAAAAACATCAGAAAATATGTGCTCTGATTTAAATTTAAAACGGCCAAAAATAACGTTATTGGATAGCGAAGCGAGACTTCAATTCATTTCGTTTTTTTTTCACACTTCGTTACCCCAAGAAAAGTAGCTCGGGTGTTTGTTTTTGTTATTTTTTTCTGTGTGTTCGCTCTCTACCGGGTAAACGGCATATGCGAGCTTGATGAAAATGGAGGGGACCTTTTGATATCCCCTGAACTTAGACCCGTCACGTTTGGGTATAATTGATCAAATATTTCTTATGATTATCGTACTTTTACGTTTTTTTTAAATTTAATTCTATTTTCGTGATATTTTTGGGGAAAAGGCTACTCCGATATTGATGAAAATTTTGGGAAAGTTTAAAATCATGAAAAATTTTAAACGTTATGATTTAAGAGACAAAAAAAATATATTAAAAATAAATTTTTTTTTTTTTTTTTAAAAATTTTCGTTTTTTGGGCCGATTCTGCCAAAGGGTTGGGGGAAACGTTTTTTCATTGACATAAAATTTGGTGTGGGGACTTTAAAAGAAAAATTTAAAAATTTTCAATTTTAAAAAAAATTTTTTTTTATTTTAAATTTGGGAAAATTGTAATTCAATTTTAAAAGAAAAATAGATTTCCCTTAAAAAATTTTTGGGGAAAAATTTTTTAAAAGGGGATGGGAAACCGGGGGTTATTTTTTTTGGTTTAAAATTTTACAAAAAAACAAAAAAATTTCAAAATTTTTTTAAAAAATTTTGAAAAAACAATTTTAAAAAATCAAAAGAAGGGTTTTTTTTTTTTTTTTAAAAAAGGTGGTTTTTTTGGGGGGAAATTTTTTTAAAAAAAAAAAAATAAGGGGTTTTGGGGGGGGGGGGGTTTTTTTTTGCCCGGGTAATTTTTAAATACGGGGGTTTTTTTTTTGGGTTTTTTTTTTTTTAAAAGAAAAAGTTTTTGGGGCTTTTTGGGGCGAAAAAACCAAAAAATTTGGGGGTTTTTTTTTTTTAAAAATGGGAAAAAAATTTTTTTTTATTTTTTAAGGGGAAACCCCCCGGGGAAAAATTTGGGGGGGGTTTTTTCAAAAAACCCCAACTATTTTTAAAAAAACCAAAAAATTTTGAAAGGAAATTTTGAAATTTTTTTAAAAAATTTAAAAAAAGGGGGGAAAATTTTAAATTTAAAATTTAAATAAAAATTAAAAGAAGGTAATTTTTTTTGAAAGGGGGGGTTTGGGTTGGTTAAGGGAACCCTTTAAAATGGGCCCCATTTTCCCCTGGTTTTTTTAAGGTTGAAATATCCATCTCTTTTATCAAAAAATACTATTCTCACGCTTTGATAATTTTTCAGTTTATTTCCAGTCTTGGTCCCAATGAGCATCCTATTTTTAGCATGCATGCTTCAGTCAGATAAAGGAAACGTCATATAGCCGGGCCCATCCATGGAAGTTACGACGTAAAACCGGAATGTCTGGGGGGCGACATAGACATATGGGTTTTTATGCAATCACTAGGAGTCCATCACCCACATTTTTTTTGTTTGTTTGTTTAAAAAATTGCTATACGTCTAAATTAATGCACTTTAATTTTGAGACGATGAGGGGGTGATGATGAGGATGAAGTATGAACAAAAGGGAGGAGATTAAAACCGGGTACCGGCACGTATCTTATACTTTCAAAGTACCAAGGGACAAAGGATTAAACTTTCCCATCCGAAAGTAGTGTCCTTGACAGTCATAGTTCCCCCATAACCCGGACTGCCAGCAGACGCGAGGAAACAAAGGGCCGTCACTAGTTCAAACCCCCTTCTGCTCTAACTAGCGATATACGTGAGTTTTAGGGCAGGCGGTAAACCCCACTCACCCCTCCCGCCCCGAGTTTGCTTAACTTGGGTGCTCTAGTGGGAACCGGTTAAACTACCTCGGCAAACCCGCGGGCTATCCTACTTTTTTGCCCCTGGACGGGGTTTTTATCTAGCAATTATTTCGCCGACCCTAGCACTATTAGCGGTCGGCCACGGTTGTTTTTACATTGTATAAGCTTTTTAAAAGTTTTTCTAATTTAAATTTGTGAAAGAAACGAGAAAAAATTAATCACAAATTACTGTGTACAAGTTGATCGTACATCTATAATAAAACTAGACTTGAAAAACAAAACCGTCGTTGTTAGACGAGCGAGTCATTTTGGGGGTACCCGGAACACTTGCGGTTAAGTTGACTGCGACTCTGATTCGGGGGGGTCCCGGGTTAAAATCCCGTAAAGACGGCAATCCGACTGAAGGGTTTTTTTGGGTTTTTTTTCAGGGGGGTTTATCGAATGAAGGGACATCCTTCACAATTGTCTATCCCCCACAATTTGGGTTAGACACCTGAAGAGGGGCTTGATTCACTCTGAGCGGGTTTTCCACGAAAACATTACTATCTGTTAAACGATGATGGGGTTTTGAGATTATTTGATAAAAGGGGGCACGTCAACTCAAAAACCCCCTTTATGCGCCACTCTACCCTAATAGGCTAGGGAGGAAAGAGATCCGGCTTTAGGGAAGGGGAGGTAAGGGAAATATTCCCGGGGACTAACACATGAGTCCTCACTCGTTAGCGTTTTAACAGTCGCTGCCCTAGCTAATTATTTCGCCAAAGTGGACAATCGTCGTATGGGGCAGGGAGAAATGTTGTGTGTAGAAGCGTATGTAGTATGTGTGTATTTTCTGAATCCTTTTTTTTATAAATTTAAAAATATTTTGCTTTAAGCATTCACATTTTTAAATTTAACAAAAAAAAGAAAAACAAGACCTAAACGGGATGATATAGAAAATCAGTCACTTTTTTTTCTCCCAAAATAGACGACCCGACGTACTCTAAAGTCTAAACGATATGGGGCCAAAAACCAATACAGCCCGAGTATAGAATTATCCGTGTGAATGTGGTATGGAATTCAAGGGGCAATAGGCACTACATCACTGACTAAAACCCGGGGATTCGGGATAAAAAGAATTGCATCAGGATTATCTGATGTGGTGTCCCTAAGCTTCTCTGGGCGACGTAAAAACCGAGACAAAGACCCGAGTTTAATTTGGAATTCCACGTTGCATATTTAGTAATTTTAAAAGAACCACAGAAAGAACATATAATGTGTAAGAGATAAAATGTTGCAACAATATGAAAAAGTTTAATAAAAAAAAAGAAAAAAAGGCTTTTGCCGATTTGGGCCGGGTGAAAATGTACGTCGAGGGATTGGGGTATGATTGACATCTCGGAGCCTGGCTTGCTGTCAGTGTTGGTGGCGAGGCTCGCGTGGCAGTAGCCAACATATTGCTTGCAATATGACGCGTGTGACACACGTTGCATTTTACAATAAACAATCACACGAAGCATATTCACTGTTTATGAAGCTAAAAACTCCCGTTTACACATTGGGTTGATAAATATATTTTACAAATAAATACCACGTTGCACCCCTGCACCTACAAAGACACCGCCAAGTAAGTGCAACAAACTTTTCACAAGTTCTCGTGAAAATGTTCCCCTCCGGGGTAACAAAACGTCGATATACGCGCGATGCTGAGAATAACCCAACACTCGTAAAAATAAGTAAGTTTTAAATTTATATCCCCAAAAATACAAAAATTTGTAAAAAAAAAAAAAAAAAACGGCACCCCAAGCTCCCCTTTCGAAGTTTTCGGATGTAAACGCTGTGGATATAGAATTGACCCAAGCTTTTCATTTTTTCTGCTTATTTCGCATTGAAAAGAAGTAAGATCATTTCGCCTGTTGACGAGCGCCAACCCAAACCATTTCGTGGTAAAAAAAAGAAAAAATTTTTAAAACCAAAATCATAACAAAATTGTTTGGGCTCATATCATTAAGATGCCAGGGACCCAAGTTTTGAATCAAAACGTCGATAATTTTTCGACGTTTTGAGTGGTCCTGGTCTGATACCGTCGATTTCCTCAAAAAAGCTAATTTTGAAATCAAAACGTCTTTTTTTTGACGTCCCACAACGTCTTTTTCTACCCACGAAAAAGCTTGTGGGACATGCGGGGGATGATGCCTTTTGACGTTACGCCCTCTCAATATAATATACTCTTCGTCCTATGCATGTTTATACAAGGCTGTGGTTATATTCGAACACAATTGACATTTGGCGCTAGGCTATTACGATTATTTTGGCATTTTCAATTTATAAATAAACTAATTAATCTTGATTTCATGGCCCCACACTAGGGTAAGGCCTAGGGCCTACATCAAATTAGGGCTACCTAGGTCGAAATCCATTAATGGGGCTAGGGCCTAGCGCCTTGGACCTAGGGCCGCCTTTGGGCCCCCTAGCTCTTGTCAACAATTCAGACACCTCGCGTTTTATTTACCTTTTAGCAAGCATGGCGAGTTATTTCCACGACGCATCTTTGTTATTTTTATGTTATGAAACGTTGAGTTTTTGCAGATTCAAATCGTGTATTGATGAAATAAGATCTTCTTGCTGTTCAAATGCATGTTGATTGTATTTTATAGGTTATGTTCGGCACTGCGCTGGGAGAACGTAAACAAAAAAGGAAAGCAAAGACTTTAGAAAAACATGAAATATGTATAGTAGGCCTATCTTTGTCTGAGGTCTTTGGGTAGGAGCATAGAAAAATCATATTTGATTGGTCCAGAGTTCGGCAATGTTCGGCTAGCCGGAGAGATAGCTGAGGGGAAGAACAGCAAAGAAATTTTTATCTCACAACGTCAGTAGAAAGATTCAAAACTAGCATTTCATTCAACCAAAAAAAAATCGCGTTATCAAGTGACGTTATGAAAAGTGACGTTTTGATCAAAACGCTTATTTCAAAACTTGGGTCCCAGAGTGCGTTGCCGGGCCGAATTCGGGACTTTGAATGATTTAATTTGGTAAGTTGAGAGTTGTTTTTACTTTTTGCGCCCACGGTCCCCCAAATTTGCCGCCTTTGTGTTTTGGGCTAGATATTTATAATGGTTAAGAGATGTTTAATTTCAAGTTTGTACAAATAACTACGCCTGAGTAATTTCGCTTTTTTGGGATTTTGATTTTGATTTTCCCCGGTCCCTATTGCCCGATTTTGGTTTTGAAAGCTAAAGTGATTGCGCATGGGGGACATCTAAGTGTGGTCAAAGTTTCAAAGCTCTACATGTACAGTGTTCTCTGTATAGGCGTCTTATTCATAAGAGTACGGAATTACCTAGCTTTTGATAATTTTGATTTTTCCGGTACCCGTAACCCAATTTTGCTTTCCATATTAAAAAATGATAAGAATGAGAGATATCAAAGTGTATTTCACGTTTGAAACTTCTCAGTTGTAGCGTTTTCTTGAATGATGAATTTTTAAGGTTCAGAGTTGTTTTTTGTCTTTTTGGGTCCAGGGTCTCCCCAAAATTTTGTTCCTTGTGTTTTGGACGCTTGGTATTTATAATGGTTAGGGGCATGTTAATTTCAAGTTTGTACAAATTACCACCTTTAGAAATTACGTGTTGTGATTATCATCCAAATTTTGATTTTCCCCGGGTCCCTGTTACCGATTTTGGGTTTTTGAAAGCAAAAGGCACTGCGTCTGAGGTACATCTAAGTGTGGTCCAAGTTTCAAGTTCTAAGATGCGCTGTTTTCTTGTAGGCAAAAAAATCTCCGCGGAGAATTAGCTAGCTAATTAGCGATTTTCAGGCACATTTTTACACAGAACGGGTTATCGGATAGTTTTTTTTTTTTTTGGTAGTCATGGACCACATACCAGCTCATATACCCAGTTTTTAGATTGTATATCTTTCGGGGTGGCATGTGCAGATAGCTGAAAACCCCCCAACTCGGGTAGCTGTATATAGGGCCCGAGTTCGTCGTCGCCTAAGCAATCGCATCGCTTGGCTGCGGGCGACGACCGTCTCCCCAGATACTCTATTTTTTTGTAATGGCATAGATCAACGTAATCAATGCAAAGACAACCTGCATAACAGCGGAAAAAACATTAAACATTCAAGTGACAAAAATCATGTTTACTGTTTCGTTCTCCATGGTACATGCTATGTGTACCATCAAATGGTCTAGTTGTATCTATTATACTTCAGCACTTGATTTACTTCTGGCCTTGGGTGTACAGTAGCGACAAAAGTAAATCGGGGGCCGGTACATGTAATTTTATCTCTCAATTCAAACTGTAAATCAATTGGTTACACTCGTTGATTATTTAAAAACAATTGACAGCCATATTGGATATGAGAGGGTGGCTTACGACTTGATGAGAGCAAAGGCACGCTTGAATTACTTCTGCCCTCAGGTGTACATCAAAGGTAAATTTGGCACAATTTGGCTAGTGATTCCCATGATACCTTGTGTGAAAAGGTAGTTCCGATTGTTGATAATTTGCTCTCGCTTGCGGCTGTTGACGATAAAGTTACACAGTGAAGGATGAAGTTTGTTGTAATGCCGCCTTCTGCGATAACCGGGATTTCTAGAACGTGTAAACAACAATTACCATAATCTTTAAAAGTCACTCTCATGTACCACCCACTTTCTGACGGTTTAGCCGGGCCCTCCCAAATCACTCTCATGTACCACCCACTTTCTGACGGTTTTAGCCGAGCCATCCAAGTCACTCTCATGTACCACCCACTTTCTGACGGTTTTAAGCCGAGCCATCAAGAAACGTTCTTAAAATAAATAAATAAAATAAATTTTATTTAGAGTCTGCCCACTCAGTTATATAACTGTTTTCAGTGGGGACTTTAAATCAAAGCGACCAAGCCAACCCTGCAGGCCCCGCGCAATCGACGAGTGAGCGATAACCAACCCAAAAATCGATATTTTTAATAGGAAATTTTTGGCAATCAGTGGTATGGACAGTGCGAACACCCGCGAATCAACGCCAGAATCAACAAGGCCGATTCAGAAACAAATCTGAAATTTATTATGTGCTTTTGTTGCTAGGGCGGCTCCAAAGTCACCGTTTTACAACTCCTAAACAAGAACTGATGGACTTAAGCCAAATCAGAAGTTAAAAAAAATCGACTTTAGGGGAATCGAACCTGGACCTTTTGCATTGGAAGCAGATACGCTCACCACAAGACCAACGAGCCACACGTCAAGACCAACGAGCCACACAAAAGACCAACAGCCATTGAATTGAATTCGATGGATTTATAGAAACGTGTTCAATCAATGGAACATAATGTTTTAACGGTAAAAGGTCAGTCTGTACCTTTTCAAAGAAAGGGGTAGAAAAAATCAAAATGATGAAAACATAGATAAATTGGTGTATAAAATTTAAAATTCTGTCGTCATACCTTTCTGTTTTTTTTTATTTCTTTATGTGGAAACTCTCGGGCTGCGGTCAAAAACAATACAATATTTACCGAGGAAAAAAACTTTTCCTGTTTCCCCCTCTTGTTTATCTATTCTATGCGCTCTGAGGACGCCCTTGAAAGACTAAACACATTTTTCTGACGAAATAAGAAATATCTACGTTCTTTCCCAGGTTACAAACCCTATCTTTCATTTTTCTGTTGTGGATTCCTGGGTGAGTGAAAACTTACGATGAATTCCTTGTAAATCTCGTGATTGTTCAAATATATGGCAAGTTATGTGTGTAATACGCAAGCAAGTCTTCATAGCTCAGTTGTAAGACCATCTGCCCGGACAGTACAGAGCTCCTGGGTTCAGTCCCCGCTGGAGGTACTTTTTATTTCTGCTTATAAAACTATCATATGGAATATACTAACTGTACTTTAGATTGCTTAGAAGTTGTACTAAACTAAAGTAAGAACCAGTCGATATCTTTTTAGTGTATTTCCCTTTAAATTTTGTTAGCTTTCCCTTTTTAATTAAATAAATAAAATACTTTTGCATGATTTAGTTTTTACGTTTAATATTATGAAACATTATACGCCAGGGGAGGGGAGGGGACAATATATTTTTGACACGTGCGTTGCAAAAATTTGTTATATTCTCCCCTCATAAAACCTATGTTGTATAATCTTGAGTCTACACTACACACATAAACTTAATAAGACAGCCAAGCTTTACACATTTAAATATTTGAGATCCAAAACAAGTACCCATCACCATTTAAGCAATGAATAAAATCACTTGACTCGTGGTTGCAGTGTTGCCAACTTTGGCAAAATTGAATTTGCGACTCTGTTTTTTTGTATTGTTTTTTTAAACGCAATTGCAAATTCAATTTTGGCCATAGTTGGCAAGGCTGCAACTACGAGTCAAAGTGATTTCGTGTATTTCTAAATTGGCGGAAATAATGGAAAAGGGGAGGCCTACTCCAGCTTGCCACTTGTTTTAGATCTCAATGCTTCAGAGTGTGTAAGGCTTGGGTTTTCTTAATAAGTTTATGTGCGCTTTGGATTTCATTATTTTTAAGTTCCATTGCTTAATTCATTGTTACGAATAGATAAATGAATAATTTTATGGCATTCCAAAATACAAGAAAATAAATATCTTGTGGCCCCACAGTTCTTTTTTTTACACCTTGTAGACGATTATTAGCGTTGCTTATTTATTATTGGCTTATATAAAATCAAATAACTGATTTCGATGCTTCCCTCATGTTTCAAACGATATTTTCACTACCCAAATTGAATGTTCGTACCAAGTGATCATGTAAGATACCATGAGTGCTTTGCCGGCGAAGCTCCTAGATTCGTGTTTATTGCGATTATCGATTGTCTTTTAGTTCACAAAAAGAAAAAAACGAACTGAATTTTCTTTAGCCCTCCGTAGCATGGCAGGTTTTAAAATGCATGAAAATGTTTAATTTTTAGAGTTTTTGGTATGGTCAAAATTGTAGAGAACAACGGAACATAGGTATGCATACACGTGGTTCACCTTTTACGCATTTTAAGTGATACAATTGCCCAAAGGTTAATTATTAAGTATAGAAGGCGGTGGCTGGTTTTTAAGCAAATGTGTTGTCGCCATTTATTCATAGGATTGTTATGGGCTAATATTTGCCTTTCATAAAATTGCCGCCTCTCAGTAAAGTTTATAGGAGACATGTGATTTTGTTATACTTTAAAATGTATGTTTATATGGGTTGATTTTGAAATTCCATATCCACACAATAATATGTTCAGTTTTTTAATCACCCTACAAAAGAGCTCGTTTAAAAAACCAGGTACCTATAAATATTGTTTTACACGAGCGGCAGAGATTGTGAGGTTGGACGAAGTGCGTCAATGGTATGAAGCAGTGAACAACAGTGATAATGTACATACATATTAACATCGCACACGCTCAAAAGTGAACTATGATGCCGAGAATTAGTAGGTTGTGTAACACACATTAAAAAATTGCCTGATAGAAATCCGGTTTAGGTGAGAGAAATTTTTAACTGACACGGGCGCGGTTCATAGAGGAAAGTCGCGTATGGGTTGAAGGGGGTGTCGTTAAATAGTCATAGCGCATGTTATTTTCGTTGAATATCGATTTGAATTGAACATAGTAAGCAGGACAAGACAAGACCAAGGATTGAAATAAAATCTATTGTTAAATAGGTGTTTTTATACCTGCCAGAAACAGTTCGTTAAATTCTCGATACAATATTCAAATAAATAAAATATGTTTTTTCAAATTCCTCGCATATTATATTATGTGGATTGGGCTTATTTTATTTTTTTTATTATTTATATAGTATGATGATGATGATGATTGATTGAGTATTATTATGCATTATTATTATTAGTATTGATTATTATGATTCTTTTATTTACTTATTATTATATATTATATATTATTTAATATTATTTAGTACCTGGATCAACCGACTTAGTTGAATATTACAAGTCATATTATACAAAAAAAAAGTTATGGCATAAGGCTTCCCTAATATTAAACACTCCAAACAATAATTATAAAACAACGAGAACTACTACTTTACCAATATTGAAAAAATTTTGATATACAAGAATAGGGCCGTGAACATCATTCCAACACACAACGAAAGCGCAACTGTACAACAAAAAACAGTTATGAATTAAATACTTATATTACAATAAAATGAATTAAAAAAGTTAATCAGTATCCATGGACAAAGTAAGAGAGTCTAAGTTTTAAAGTTCTTTTTTTTTTTTTTTTTGTTTCTTTTTTTTTTTTCATCTTTTTTCTTTCCTCTTCTTTTTTTTTTTTTTTTCTTGGTTTTTTTTTTTTTGCATCTACATAAACGATTTGGAAATTTTTTTTTTTAATAAATATGTAATGGAATTTTTTATTATATGTCCTCTGGTAATTTATTGATTAAAATCTAGTGCGTAAAGGAATACTCAAGAGTTCTCTGTCCGTACTTATTTGACATATTTTGGAACATTGAAGTTAGTTTTTTAGGCACAAATCTTGTGTATATTATGGATCTTTCGTGAAATTTTGTAGGGTCGCTAAAGTAATACTTATTAAAAGGCGAAAACTACAATGATGATACAGGAAATAAAAAGCAATATGTGTACAGGTCAGGTTATGGAAAACGTTTGGAGTTATTGTTATGCCTGGGATAATGAGTTTTAACATTTATTTTGCAGAACTTTAATGGATTTTAGTGAATTTGTTACTCGCATTTCCCCATGATAATCAAGCCATAAGAATTTTTTAATTGATTCAGCTTAAGGAAATATACACAGTTCGCAAGGTAGTAGAGGTAATATGGTAATTTTAATTAAATTTCTATAATTGAAATGCGCAAACGTTCCTAAGCTTATGCGTATGTGGCTTTGTTGGACAACGATGTCAAAGTATTATAATACAAATTGCATGTTATAATTATTATTTTAATAATTAAAAAAAAAAAATATATATATAATAATTATATATTATTATATTATATCCATTAATGATTATTATTATTATTATTATTATTAAATTATTATTTATTATTATTGTTAGTTATTATTATTTTGATTATTATTATTTTATTATTATTATTCATATATTTATAATCAATCTACCAGAGGAACCTGAAAAATTTCCAATCGTTTAGTGAGCCAAAAAGAACATGTAAAAACTACTTACTTTGTTCCCATGGATACTGATTACTTTGTAATTATTCATTTTATTTAAATATAATTTAATTCATAAACTGTTTTATTGTTGTACATTTGCGTTTCCTGTGGGGTGTTTGGAATTTCAACTCCTATTCTGTTATAAATCAAAGTTTTCAATATTGTAGAGTTAGTATTCGCGTTGTTTTATAATTATTTTTTTTAAGTTTTAATTTAGCCTAGCATGAATTTTTTTTTTCTATAATATAATTTTAATATTCAACTTAGGTCTGTCTGATCCATGTATAATAATATAACTATCAATAATCCACAGACAAGCCAACGTAGTGGTTTGTGGACAACAATGCCAAAGTATATACATACAGAAATTTGTGCCATGTATAAATATTTTAATTAATTTTAATAAAAAAAAAAAATACTATATATTATTACTTGGTATTCTTTATTATTTTATTATTATTATTATTATTATTATTATTATTGTATTGGATGTCTTCATACAACTCGGTTCCAAAACCGGAGCTAACTGTTGTACGGACCCCTTACTTCAGTCATTTTTTCATGTGTACAGATTACAACATATCACCTCGATATTACTTGTCTTAAAAATAAATCCTAACTTTAAATTTAAAAAAATAATCTAAAAAAAAATACCCCTTTAACAGAATAAAAAAAAAACCTCTTAACTAAAATAAGTCTTTTATAATATAGTTTGTAGATGATGTTTTCTTTCTGCTGTGTACGGTCCGGGCCGATTTCTCGTCGCCATCCTAGCATTTGCTCTTCGGACGGAAATTTTACGGGATTTTTTTTATTTTTAAAATTTCTTCGACTTTTAACACCTACATGCTTTATCTGATTGTAATGATTTTTTTACTGAACCTTAATTTTATGAATAAATATATTCTTGTGAAATTTGTGCACAATCGAAAAATTATATCTTATGATAATCGCAATTTTACGATTTATTTTTATTTTTTTTAAATTTCGACTAATTGAAAAAATTAAAGATTTAAGTTTATTTTTTATTAAATTTAAATTAATTTATAAAGAATCTTCAACTAAGTAATGATTTTTTCACAGAACAACAGAAAATCCACATAACACATGGTAGCTCAATGCACCAATTACGCTCATCCAACAACGCGGCGGGCCTTAAGCGTTTTCCTAGTTTATAATATAAGTTGTTCAGATCAATTAGGCCTCGTCCTCCTTGTTCTCTTGGAAGTGTCAATCTCTCTATTGCTGATTTAGGATGATGCATTCTGTGTTTAGTAAGTGTAGTACGAGTTAATGTTTCCAGCGCGTGGATGTCTGTCTGCGTCCATTTAATGATTCCGAATGAATATGTCAGTACTGGTATAGCATATGTATTTATTGCTGTGATCTTGCTTTTACCGTTTAGTTGCGTCTTGAGGATAGATTTTAGTCGCTTCTTGTATGTATCTATCAATTTTTCTTTCATTACTTTATGTTTAATTCTGGTAGCTTGTGAGAATCCTAAATATTTGAATACTTCGTTATCATCCATTACTCCAATTCTTTTTCCATCATCTAGCTGGAACTCTTCTGCCTGCGTAACCTTACCCTTTTCGATATGTAGCGTCTTACACTTGTCTACTCCAAACTCCATGCAGATATCTTGACTAAATTCAAATGTAGTATTGATTAAACTGTTTAGTTGAACAAAATTTGATGCATATAACTTTAGATCATCCATGAAGAATAGGTGAGAAATTGTGTGACATACCATATTATTGTCCTTAATTTTAAATCCGTATGTTGATTCGTTAAGCATATGCGACAGTGGGTTTAATGACAGACAAAACCATAATGAACTAAATGAGTCACCTTGGAAAATGCCACGTTTAATTTGGATTGGATCTGTAGAGTTCTGCTGGTTTTTAAAACTTATTATTATTATTATTATTATTATTATTATTGATTATTATTATTATTATTATTATATATTATTATTATTATTAGTATTATTATTATTATCATTATTATTATTATTATTATTATTATTATTATTATTATTATTATTATTATTATTATTATTATTATTATTATTATGTTTTTTCAGGTATTTATCAATTTTCTTCTATTCTGTTCATTCATAAATTTATTCATAATTCAAACTTTATATAATTATCACATTTATTGTTTAGACTCACAGTCGGTAATTTCAAATAAATCAAATTTCAATTATATTAGGTAAAGTGTTCAGAAGTGAATAAATCCTTATCTTTAATAAACATAGTTCCACAAAAGACTGCATGCGCAGTTTGTGGAAGGTCGAATGTATGAAATATGTAAGGTTATGGAAGAAATGTATCTACAATAATAAAAAAAAAAAAAAATAAAAAAATTATTATTATTATTATTTTTATTAAATCAAACGTGTATGAGTTTTCCGGTGTTATTTCGCCGCGTCCGAGTAAACATTATACGTACCTCGACGTTGCGTTACCTCTGTGGGTAAACATATTCATGAGAACTGAGGCTGATAAGTTGTTTGAGCCTCAGCCGGACACTCCTCGGTGGCGGTGTCGTCTGATTGGCTGGGGTGGCAGACGTGGTGGAGTGGGGGTAGTTATCTCCCCTGGTTGGAGAGGATGACGTCAACACTTGTTGTTGTTGTTTTTGTTGTCGTTGATGTAGTTGTAGCTCCGGTTGTTGTTGTTGTTGTTTATGTTTTTCTCTGTGTTGTTGACGTGCTGTTGTAGTTGTTGTAGTTCCTTGTGGCGTCGGGATGCTAGTTTGATGACTGGGGCCCAGGAGTTACTCAGTTTATAGCCGCCTACGTCCACCGTTGAAGTTGTTAGTGATTTTGGCTATTTCTATTGACTCCCTGATTAGCGTGGCCATAGGGCAGGTTTCGTTGCATATTATTCGGGTTTCATCAAATAGTATCTCGTGGTTCAGGATTGCTGATGTTGTCGACGGCATGTTTGGCAACAGCCGACAAGTCTTCTCTCAACGAGTTACAGTGATGTCGATGTTCTTGACCCTTGTGGCGACAGTCCTACACGTTTGCCCTATGTACGCCTGGCCACACTTGCACGGTATTTTGTAAATACCGCTCCCCCCTAAGTGATTTTGTCTTTTGGAGATCTTAACATACTGCGACTTTCTTATGTGGTTTAAAAACAGTTTTGATTTGGAAACTTGTGTAGATAACGACTAATACGATCTGTTGTAAATTTCACATACGGCAAATGAGCAAACTTGGGGGGCGTGTCCGGCTTGACAGAGTGGTCGACATCTTCTCGGGGTGTTCTATGGAAGGCTCTACGGATGTCAGATAAGCTGTAACCATTGTCCTGTAATGTTTCGGTTAATATCTTCTTTTTCTTCGGTGTAACTTTCTTCATCGGACAGGCGTTTGGCACGTGACACTAGAGAGTTGATAACTGCATGCTTTTGAGATGGGTGATGGTGTGAGGTGGCTTGTAAATATAAGTTAGTATGTGTAGGCTTCCGGTAGACGGCGTGACCAATACGACCATTATCTAACCTTGTCAATAACAAATCAAGAAAGGGTAACTGTTTTTCGACTTCTATCTCTACTGTCAATTGAATACTCGGATGTATGTTGTTTAAATGGGTGTGAAAATCGTGTAATTCTTCTCGCGTGCCCGGGAACACACATACTATGTCATCCACATAGCGCTTCCATAGGACAGGTTTGATAGGAAATGTCAACAGAGCCTTGGTCTCGAAATGCTCGAGAAAAATGTATGACCGGGCTCAATGGACTTCCCATCGGACTTCCTTCAGATTGTTCGTATATTTTGTCCTCGAAAGAAAAGAATGTAGTGTTGAGACAATGCTCAGCCAGTTTGACAATGTGTGGAGCAAGGGGCATGATTTCCGCCAACACCTTAATAGCATCCGGAATCGGCACATTCGTGAAAAGTGAAACAATGTCGAAACTAACAAGTATGTGATGGGGTTGAAGATTGACACTTTTCAAAATGTCGATAAAATGATAAGAGTTTTTAATATATGAATCAGATGAAGGTACAAGATGTTGTAGTTGCTTCGAAAGATAAGCTGCCAGATGATACGTTGGAGAGTCGATGCCACTCACTATGGGCCTTAGGGGCGTGTCCGGTTTATGAATTTTTGGAAGTCCATAAATTCTCGGTGTTTTGGGATCATGAATGATAAGATGCTTTTTTACATTTGAATCTAAAGGTGAATTTTTTATCAGCGCAATTGTTTGGGCTTTGATGCGATTCAGTGGGTTTTTTGGTATTTGTTTGTATGTTTGCTGTTAAGTAAAGTCAACATTTTTTGTTTGTAGTCGCATGTGTTCATCACAACGGTGGCATTGCCCTTGTCTGCCTTCAAAACTAAAATCCTCTCATCCCTCTTTAGGGTATTAATTGCCGCTACTTCCTGTTTGCTGATATTTATGGGTGGGGGTGTGGCATGGCGTATTATGCGAGCCGTCTCCTGCCTAACCTCTTCGGCCTGGTCTCGCGGCAGGTCCTTCACAGCTGCCTCGACTCCAGACACGATCTCTTCTATGGGAATGTGTAATGGCGCCAACGCAAAGTTTAGGCCCTTCGACAAAGCGTCTATAGCTGGCTGGGGTAGATTCACACATGATATATTGTGAACTACTCGCTTAATCCTAGAATCTGTAGTTTGACCTCTGTTTGATAAGCTCGATGTAGTTGTATCGTTGCAGAGATTTTTAGTTTTTTACTGTGTGTCTTACTGACCTGACTGTTGACGAAATGTACCTTGTTAGCAGCCAATTCTTCTATTATATTCCAGTGATAAGGGCTTAACTGACTGGCGAGATGGAGATGCAGCGAGTACAATTCACGTGAAACAGAATCTAAATCACTTCGACACTTGTGTATCTGGTTTCTGACCAGGGCTTCACTGGCTCTACCGAAAATATTTTAGTTGAAATCGATGATATAAGTGGATGCTTGATTAACGCGAATTTCGGAATCACTTGATTGTCTCTGCATTGACAGAGGAACGCCAAATCACACAACAATCGGTTTTTCTTCACCCTCAAGCTACTGAACTTTTGTGTACTATTGAATATTTCCTCCCCGTAGAGGCGAATTAATTCACATTTTAAACTTTCGCGGCCCGTTAATATTAAATCAAACGTGTATGAGTTTCGGGTTATTTCGCCGCGTCGCGAGTAAACATTATACGTACCTCGACGTTTCGTTACCTCTGTGGGTAACATATTCATGAGAACTGAGGCTGATAAGTTTGTTTCAGCCTCAGCCGAACACTCCTCCGTGGCGGTGTCTTCTGATTGGCTGGGGTGGCACACGTGGTGGAGTGGGGGTAGTTATCTCCCCTGGTTGGAGAGGATGACGTCAACACTTGTTGTTGTTGTTTTTGTTGTCGTTGATGTAGTTGTAGCTCCGGTTGTTGTTGTTGTTGTTGTTGTTCTCTGTGTTGTTGACGTTGCTGTTGTAGTTGTTGTAGTTCCTTGTGGCGTCGGGATGCTAGTTTGATGACTGGGGCCCAGGAGTTACTCAGTTTATAGCCGCCTACGTCACCGTTGAAGTTGTTAGGTGATTTGGCTATTTCTATTGACTCCCTGATTAGGCGTGGCCATAGGGCAGGTTCGTTGCATATGTATCGGGTTTCATCAAATAGTATCTCGTGGTCAGGATTGCTGATGTTGTCGACGGCAGTTTGGCAACAGCCGACAAGTCTTCTCTCAACGAGTTACAGTGATGTCGATGTTCTTTGACCCTTGTGGCGACAGTCCTACACGTTTGCCCTATGTACGCCTGGCCACACTTGCACGGTATTTTGTAAATACCGCTCCCCCTAAGTGATTTTTGTCTTTTGGAGATCTTAACATACTGGCGACTTTCTTATGTGGTTTAAAAAACAGTTTTGATTTGAAACTTGTGTAGATAACGACTAATACGATCTGTTGTAAATTTCACATACGGCAAATGAGCAAACTTGGGGGGCGTGTCCGGCTTGACAGAGTGGTCGACATCTTCTCGGGGTGTTCTATGGAAGGCTCTACGGATGTCAGATAAGCTGTAACCATTGTCCTGTAATGTTTCGGTTAATATCTTTTTTCTTCGGTGTAACTTTCTTCATCGGACAGGCGTTTGGCACGTGACACTAGAGAGTTGATAACTGCATGCTTTGAGATGGGTGATGGTGTGAGGTGGCTTGTAAATATAAGTTAGTATGTGTAGGCTTCCGGTAGACGCGTGACCAATACGACCATTATCTAACCTTGTCAATAACAAATCAAGAAAGGGTAACTGTTTTTCGACTTCTATCTCTTACTGTCAATTGAATACTCGGATGTATGTTGTTTAAATGGGTGTGAAAATCGTTGTAATTCTTCTCGCGTGCCGGGAAACACACATACTATGTCATCCACATAGCGCTTCGATAGGACAGGTTTGATAGGAAATGTCGACAGAGCCTTGGTCTCGAAATGCTCGAGAAAAATGTTGGCGATGACCGGGCTCAATGGACGTCGAGGTACGTATAATGTTTACTCGCGACGCGGCGAAATAACCCGAAACTCATACACGTTTTGATTTAATATTAACGGGCCGCGAAAGTTTAAAATGTGAATTATTATTATTATTATTATTATTATTATTATATTATTATTATATTATTTTAGTTGTGTAAATCATTGAGCGAATGGGTGAAAAGTCACACCTCACAAAAATGTGATCAATACACGACTGCGAGAGAACATTTCCTCGATACTCTTCTCTGGTCACACCTTTCACACAATCAATATAACCGTTAGCCGCCATAACATTTTGTATGCAAGTACGTGGTGTGTCCGAGTCATTGAGGGTATCTAAGTTTGTGTCACCTATTATTATTGCATTTCTAGAATTAGCGTTTTGCAATACAAAACCTTCCACCTCCTTCACAAACTGACCTTTGGTATTATTGTCAGGTGGTTTATAGATCGCTAGAATAGCAAATACCTCTTTACTATTTGTGATCGTAAGCTTACCAGATATACATTCAGAAAAAATTAAATGTCGAATTACTTTCTACAAAATCAATACTTGATTTAACAAATATTAACATACCGCCACCACGCTTATGAGTACGAGGTTTTGTAAACAAATTATAGCCATCTAGATTGTATGTTTGAGTTTCGACATTTGTGATTGAAATTTCACTTATAACTAAAATATCAAAATTTCCTACTTGTTTGTTAAGAATAACCTTAAGTTCATCCCAGTGCAACTTTAGGGACCGAATATTTAAATGAAGCACAGTTATCCCTTTCGTCGAATCCATCAACCGTCCAAGTCACTTGTAACCAAACAGTCACTGTTATCATCGTATTCTTCAACATTGATCATTCCGGTAACACCGAGACTTGACCAACTCTCGATTGGTGAACTGTGCAAGGTCGTCGTACGAGTTGATGCGTAGTATTGCACGCGATTGTTTGTCCTTCCGCACTAGGATGCTCCGTGTTTGAACAAACGAACTTGAACTTGAATTCCTTTGCCCTCTGTTGGTCTTCCACAGAAGCTCGCGGTAGAAAGGGGATAAGTTTTAAGTTTTTACCGATCATTATCTTATCGCAGCGGATTTGTATGCACCTGCGTCTGTTAGTCAATCGAGGGGTCCTTCACATAAAAAAATACGTTTTAACGAACGAGTGCTAAGGCAAAAATTGGAATGTTGTGATTGGCCAGCTTAATGGAATTAGTGATTGTAATCTTTATGAAGCAGTTGTAAAAAACTTTAAAAGTTGTATAGAGTGCTAGCTGTGCCGCGGCGCAAAAAATGAAAAGGGGCCCAGTTAAAAGGG
>JAMZAV010007773.1:0-30317 GCA_024449915.1 Sweltsa coloradensis | reverse complement strand
AGAATTTTAAAAAAGGAATTTCCTTTGTCCCCGAGCCTTTTCCCCGAAAATCTTGCCACGGCTGATTTGGTGGAGAAGTACAAACAGGAAACAGCAAGTTTGTGAAGATCATGGGATTCAAAACCAAGGTCGCACCGTTACTATCTTAGTCCGTGGCAGCAACAAGCTGGGTTGGAGGAAGCTGATCGATCCCTGCATAAATGCTCTGTGTGTTGTCCGGTGCCTAGTAAAGAAAAGAGCATTGATTGCTGGTGGAGGTGCACCTGAAATTCAGATTGGTTCTAAAATTATCTGCTATAGAAACAAACAATACAGGAGTGGATGCTTATTGTTATCTGGCATTTGCTCAAAGCTTTGGAAGTTATTCCATTGACTTTGGCTGAAAATGCGGGCCTAAACCCCATCGAAAACCGTTACAGAACGGGCGAAATCGTCATGCACGAGGTGATCATATGGCTGGGATTAATATAAAGAAGGGGGTCTTTCCAACATCATGGATGATGACGTACTTAAAGCCGCTGCTTGTGTCCACAAGTTCAATTACGTTGGCAACTGAAACTGTCCGCGTATTCTGAAAATTGATGATATTGTTAACACAATGCAGTAGGGCTATTTGCTAGCTTGGGTTAAAGAAAATTTTGGGGTGCCTTTACTACCCCAAAAGGGATTTTTTGCAACATTGAACAATCAGATATGTCCTCTCACCAACATGCATTTTTATTTCGCTGGTAACTAAAGCGGGGAGAGCTACCTCGTTGTGGCATCTTCATTTTAGCCCTTTACTAAAAAAACATTTTGGGCCTGTTTTTATCATGTTAGCTTTTGTACTCAACCATAGAGGTATGGTAGCCTATTAGCGATAAAGGATGTTAGCTTTGAAAACATTACCCCTGATATATCGGTAACATGATAACAATTTAAATGTTCTGCCACACTTTCAATGTAAATCCTGACATAAATCACATTCTTGCTAGTCTATTCCCGGGTAAGAGAGAACTAGAGACATTGGGGGCCCTATCAGTAATCCAAGAAAATTGTGTAAATTTGCATTTGTCACAGTATTGTGTAGGCTAAACCTAAATTTTTCTTAAACCCAAAGACAAATTTGCAGGAAATTGAACTAGGCCATATGTCACAACCTATGGCAATTAGGCCTTTTGGGCACAACCATCAATCATTTAAATAGGGGTTTTGGGATTATTTTGCCAAAACATTTGCACTGCATTATTTTCTAACGATTCAAACTTCATACATCCTGGACATTGGGCCTCCCTACTTATTGCATAATAAACCATTGGTGATACAACTGTACAAAAATAATATATTGGGGGGGGGAAATATGAGGAATGGTTAAATTTGCATAGTATCAAAACATCTAGACTGCATTCATTGTAACTCAAATCAATATTTCATCAGCTGCTTGCAAGAATAAATTACCCTAGAGCAGTGTTTAAAAAAAAAAATCTGCCCTTTTTTTTGTCCTGCAAGGTATTACCTAGGGTAGCCTACTATCCTGGGTCATAACAGTAGGGCCTACCATAAAAAATTACATTTAAAATTAGTTGTGTGTGAAGGTTAACCTAAATAGGCCTACTACCATGCATGGAGTTGAATTCTGAGCCCCCCCCCCCCCCCTTCCAAAATATAATTGTGGATTTTTGTCTGCTGTAACCATGCACTAACATTGCTGTTTTAATGCTTAGTTATTCACCTACAAGTTAATACATGTGGTAGCTACCATTATTACCTATGCTTTGAATTTGATTATGTATCTTAGGTGAGTTTTTCATGTATTGCATAATATTTTGCAAATAAATAAAATCTTTAGTAACAAAACTTTTTTTAAATATTCTTAGTTCAAATGTGATCTACTCCTAGTCATAGGACTTCTTCATTGCTTTGTTGATTTGCTTCAAGAGATATTATTTTGGATTTCCATAACTTCCTAGGCATAATGTAATTGTTTCTGCATTAAATGTATTATCGGAGGCAGGTATTTGTGGTGGCGTGAGTACAAATCCTGCATAAAGCATGGGTTTCTAGACAAATGTTTCTCACCACTCATTGCCGCAAATAGCGATTATTAGAGGCATTAAGCGAAAGTTTCAGTCAATCGTAATGTTTGCTGAACATGCCAAATGGCATAATGCTGTAACCCTGAAAGTGTTCTGATGTTGCTTTTATTCAAGAGGTTTTTGTTTTTGTTATGCTAAAAGCAGCAAATTGGCATTGAATATAATGTACAATTTCAGCCCGATTTAGACGGTTCAATGTTTCAGCTCTTTTCCACCGGATATCTTTTAGAATTTTGGGACTGCAATCTTGAGGACTTGTTATAGGCCTAGTAATAATAAACTAGGAAGCTTCGCAAACGCTTTTTCAGGCGCGTTGTTGGATGAGCGTAATTTTTTTTAAACGAAAAAAGTGTAAAATTGCGATTTTCATGGGAAATAATTTTTTGAATTCACTTCAAAATTTTTCACAAATATATTAATTTATAAAAATTAACGTTCTATGAAAAAATCATTCAATCGAATAAAGCATGTAGGTGTTTATAAGTCAAAGAAATTTGAAAAATTAAAAAAAAAAAAAAAATTGCGATTATCATGAGAAATATTTTTCGATTGCGCTCAAATTTCACACGAAAAATATTAATTCATAAAATTAAAGGGTTTAGTAAAAAAATTATTTCAATCGGACACAGCATGTAGGTGTTAAAAAATTGGAAAAAAAATTTCAAAATTAACAAAAAATCGTAAAATGCGATTTTCATGAGAAATAATTTTTCGAAAACGCTCAAATCTCCCAGAATATATTAATTCATGAAATAAAGGTACTGTGAAAAAATCATTACAATCGGATAAAGCATGTAGGTGTGATAAGTTGATGAATATTTTTAAAAATTATTTTTTTTTTGTAAAATTGCGATTTTCATGTGAAATAATTTTTCGATTGCGCTCAAAAACGTTGCAGTTAAGTTAGATTTCGAAGGCCTCCACAAAAATTTCATCGCAATTGGAGTATCGGTTTTAGCCGGATCGTGTGAACAAACACACACAAAATACATACAGAAAAAAAAAAAAAGAAAAAAAACATTCCGGATTTTTTTCTCCAGTGTAGTTAAATGGAATCTTCGCTTCGCTCGCTACGCTCATCCAATAATGCCACTTTTATTCCACAAAATTAAATTTTTACATGACAATTTTACATTACAGGTTTTACATTATTTTTATTTTATTTTATTTTCATACAGATAGCATAAAAGCTAAAAACACAAATAAATAAAATAAATAATAATACAAAAATAAAGTAGTATGCCTAGGGGCCTACATAGTAAATTGAAGAATGCTCACATAGGCCTAAGTTAAAAATTGAGTGAGAGCATTCATACATTGTAAATATATATTTTATAAAGAGTACCGGTAGGTTTTTTTGCTTGCATTAGGCCTAATGCAAAAGTGTATAAACTGGCTCGTTCATTCCCTTCAGTTTTAACTAGCGGCGAGAGCGCCAATATCCAGCCAGTGGTAAATGCTTTCCGGCATTTTGAGTGTTTACAACTAGATCTGTGAAAAAACTAACTAATTATCACTGCCTCCTAGATGTTCGTCGTGGAGGACAACATCTAGGAGGCCAGTGCTAATTATAATAATACATTGTAGTTTTATTTTGCCACAAAGTGGTGAATTGGTGTTGAAAGATATGAATTTATTTTTAAGTTTTTAGCTATGTTAATTTTTTTTGACTACAAATACCTACCTGTGTGATTACCATACGGCTCAAAAATGGGGTATGATAGTGTGATGCAATGCAAATAAAACATATCGCAAACATGCGATGTAGACTTTATTCATAAACGCATTTGTCTTCATCCCGAACAAATTAATTTATTGTTAATTTTGCAACCTGTTAAGAATCATTAAAATATATGACATATTATGATGTTAAAAATGGGCCCAATACAAGTATATTTTGCAAATTTTCGACCGACAGGGGCGGTCCTAGCCATAAAAAATGGGGGGGGGGGGGGGGGCAACTTTAAAATCTGGAATGACCTGGTCTGGACCTCCAGAAGTGCCCCGGGTTCATTTTTTAAATTTGTGCCTTTTAGAAGGTGTAAATTTAGGACACATAAAAAATTCTGGATATTTTAAGGCCTAATGGCATGACATTACTCGTATTCTATGTGGGTTTTTTAAATTTACATTTGCGATTACAGAAACAACAAAAGTTATAGGCCTACTCAAAGTGAAGAAATTCTTTCAACGTGCAAGTTGAATAACATTTTTTTTTTTTTAGCAATTGGCTGTTGTATTATCAGGAACTCATATAACACAAGGATGATCTGACCATGGAGTTTAAATAGTAGTCAAACTCCTTGATCTGACAGTACTATTTAAACTCTAGGCCTATGATCTGATAAAATTATTTAATGAAGGAGACAGAAGTACATTTTGTACAAATCAAAATCCACCTCAAAACAAATTCATAAAACATTATCGGAGAATCAGGAGTTGCCTGGGCCTAGTCGGGCCGCCCTGTAGAACCACGCCTAACGACCGACAAAAAAGAGCACAGCACTTATGTGGGACCCATAATTTGAGAGGTTGCTGGTTTGATACTAGCCACCTGCCAGTCCTGTCTGAAAAGTGTTTACAGGGTTTCCTTCCTCATATGCAAATGCTAGGAATTATTATCATCGCTGACTATGGTCACAGACACACTACACCCACACATAACAAAAACTTGTAAAAATACAGCCAAACCTTACACACTCAAAAGAAATGAGATCTAAAAATGGGCCCAAGCTTATCTACCCTTCACATTTGCGCATTCTTAATTCATAAACGTACAGTGTCGGTGTCCCGTAACAGTATCCTTGAAAAGCTAAGCAAAAAAGAATTTGCAATTATTAATTTAAACGTAATAGTACATCCAAGTTCTTATTCTAATTAATTTAAACGTAATATCATGCAAATTCTATTTTGCCAAGCTTTTCAAGGATGTTGTTACGGGACACTATGTTTATGAATTAAGAATGCACAAATGTGGAAGGGTAGATGAGCTTGGCCCTTTTTAGATCTCATTTCTTTTGAGTGTGTAAGGTTTGGCTGTATTTTTACAAGTTTTTGTTATGTGTGGGGTCTCATTACTTTTCAAGTTCCATTGCAAAATTATTTGTTAAAATATAATAATTTTATCAAAGTTGATTTAATTGCTATGGTATGACCAATTAACAATAGAATGTAAAATCTAGTGGTCCAAAGACTGGCTTTTTGTAAATAATGTAGGCGATCATTGTCAAGTAACTAGTTACTTGACGATTGTATGCCTGTATAAGGCTTTATGCTTTTTGTATAAACCTTTATTTGGAAGCCTTCCAGCAAACTTTTTCAACTTTTTCTTTCAAAAGACTCTATGTCAGTATAACCTTAACACTCTCCTGGTCACATTAAACACTGGAGTTCTCGCAGACCCGCACAACGCATTAGAACGCTCTGGCCGGGAGAGGGTTAATGTCCATGTAAAATATGAACGTTGTAGCCCCACCCGTTTGGTCAGAATCGCTGGCCGATTGAAACTAACGAATTAGACCGTAGTAGTAGCAGTAGCTAACATCCTTAAAGTGATTTTGAGCATATTTCAAGCCATTTTTTCACCAAGAAGGAATGTTTATACACCAACCAAATTTGACAAGTATGTCAGGTACCTAAATCCCCTCGATTTTGATAGTTTTCAAGTTCACATCACGTTTCATGACGGCTGGGTGACACCTCGAAATCACCCAAACTCTGCTTGCTGTATAAGGTGCTCGAGTGTGTAACGCACCGCGGCTTGGCTGCAACGCCCTAACGGGCACCTAGATATACATGAAACTTATGTGTACTGTACGCTGTAGCGAGCATTCCTAAAAAAAATAACAGATCTACGACGTGGAAAATCATCATCTATAGCTGTTTCTCGCTTCTGGCAGCGTCAGTGTGGGAATTGTGTAATGAAATTGTTTCACCTTTTTATTGACCCATATTCAGGGGTATATATACACTGCCTACTTTTTCCTACCTATGTTTATGACTAAAAATGTCACTTTCCTACTATTCTAGAGTCTAGACCATCTAGGGCGACGGTCGTTCGCTCGCAGCCAAGCGCACGTGACTGCTTAGGCGCCGAAACTTGCAGGCCCTGTATACGCCTACCCAAGTTGGGGGGTTTTCAGCTATCTGCACACGCCGCTCCGATTTACAATCTTGAAACTTGGTATATGATCTAATATGTGGTCCATGATCCACCAAAAAAAAAAAAATCAGCCCAATCCCATAACCCGTTCTGTGTTAAAAAAATTGCCTTAACATCGTTGCAAACCTTCCGGCTGGCTGGCTAGCCGGGGAATTCTGACGGAGAGGAATAAGAGCCTACAGAGAAAACGGTACATCTTAGAACTATGAAACTTGGACCACACTTAGATGTACCTCAGACGCAGATACTTTTGCTTTCAAAACCAAAATTGGGTAATGGGGACCGGAGAAAAACAAAATTTTGTAAACTTGAAATTAAACACGCTCTTAACCATTATAAATATCTGTACGTCCAAAACACATAGCCATGACCTTGCATTGTTGTATTTTGTTGATTGATGATTGATGTTGAGAAAACAAATGATGACTTCTATGTTTCAAGAGTAGGACCACAGTCATAAGGTATGCATAAAGGTTATGAAGGACAAATCTTTCTCTCTCTATTTAAAAAGTGACTCCAATGGGGATCGAACCCGTGACATTAGCCGTCCGCGCTATGCTCTTACCAACTGAGCTATGCAGCCACCAATTTAATTCTTTCAAAAGACGAGTTGGCCTATAATAAACTATTTAATTTAAGTTTGGTAAGAAATTGTTTCTTTATTTGCTTCACCCGAAATGTATTGACAATTATATCTTATATGCTGATGACTTGGTCTTTTATTATTGGTAAATACATGCCTGGAAAATAGTTTTAAGTATGTTTCAAGTGTTAGGGATGCCAAAAATATGCATTTTATTTTGCCTTTAAGTGCCTATTTACATCATTCCATGAGTAAAGGTCCTTTTTGGGCATTTTTAAAGGTACTATTGTCCTATTTTGATATAATTTGCTAAAACGGATGCAAAACGTGCGAGTGTGAGTGCAGTGTCGAGCTTGCCACATTATTGGGCCAAGCATACGCAATGATTTGTTTGTTGTCGAATACTGTAACGTGGGATGAGTCAGAGATGTTTGGGGAGCGGGATGGCAATGCCAGCCAATGTCTGCAGCGACGCATCTACAAGAGAAACGAGTTTACAACCGAAATCTGGATTCCTCAGTGTGACTGCATTTACAGGTTACATTCTCTCATATCAGGAAGTGAGTCAGCATCCCTACCCCACCTCCTGAGGTGGTGATATTGTGTTCAGTTCACTTGTGCTTCCTTACCAGTCAGTACGTACTATGGGCAAAGTCAAGGGGTCTGTTTGGTGTAAGCTACGCAAGTTAGTGACATAATTAGTCGACAATTGTTTTTCTACTGACGGTACAATTTTATTTCCTCCATGAAAATATATTGGTGTAACTGTAATAAAACATAACTGAAAGTAATAAAAACAATAGAATTCGATTAAATTCAATAGGTCCTATTTTGTTTTTTAAGGTCCTTTTTGGTGTTTAAAGGTACTAGGCCTATTTGCCTGCCTTTTTCTCACTTTGAAAGGTCCAGAGCATCCGCTCCCTACTTATGAGGTATTTAGCCCAAAATTAATTATATTTTATCTCACTGTTACCGTATACACTTTTTGAGACGGTTTAAATGTTAAAGTTTACTTATATTCCATTTTCATAGATTTTTGTCGAGGAAAAATAAGGTAATGTCTATGGGGTAGCTCGAGGTGGGCCTAGGCTAGCGCCATGATACAACGACAACGTAGCAGCCACTCTACTGCAGAAATATGCACGCACAAGGCGCATGCAGCAATGGCTAAATTCTGATTGGTTGCTACGATGGCTCAGTCGCTTTGAAGTTTATCCAAATCCCTGTGCTCGTGACAACTCAACTTCTCACTCGGCCTTCAGAATGGCTCTTTTCACATGTTGTCATTTCACGTGAAATCATCGGCAAGGCTACTTCACACACCATTCATATTGAGCCACAGCATCAGCACAACCAGTAAGGGGGCTTTCCTCCCAACTCACTCTCTATATATTATACATATTATATATGACTGAGTGGGTAGACTCTAAATACAAATTTATTTATGTATCCTATAATACTGTATTGCAAGAACTATTACAATCTTTTTTCAAGACATTTCTGCCATTCAAAAATACACATTTAGATATTAATTAATGTTTAAGGGCGTGTGAACTAAGCTTAAAGTGATGAGCACCTAAATAATATACCCTTCTTAAAAATGTCTCGCGAACCGTTGAAAAATTTAATGATTGGGCTGTTCTGTTGTGGTGGTGTATGATATATAGTATCTAATGACGTTTCAAAGACCATGTTGTTTTCTTCATCAGGACTTGAAATATGACAGAAGAAAAAAATGGTCTTTGAAACGTCGACATATAGTAATAATACCATACATCACCGTGACAGAAGTCTGGTCAATAAATTACAGTACGTAAATTTTTAATAACGGTAACAGCTTAAAATTGAGTTAGTACAGAAGTTGCGGATTGAACATAATCCGGCATTTATGCTTTAATAAAACAATTTAATGGAGTTAATTTGAATCATCACTGTCACTTTCTGAAAGTTTAGCACTAGCCAATTCTTTTCGTCGAGGCACTTTCTGTCTCTTTGTTTGATCTAATCCCGACTTGGACGTACGGAACAGTTCAATGGCTTTTAGTTTATTTTTAAGTGCATTTAATCTGTCTCTCTCCCGTTGAGGTATAAGCTCGCTAGTCATCGTATCTGGTAGTGGCCCAGCTAATTCACTTGACGGTGCAGATTTGTTACTTGTAGTGGCTTTATTTTTTAAATTTCCTCGACCTCTCCCTCTACCCCTACCACGTTGTGGTTGAGATCGGCTTCCTTCCGTCACCTTCTTTGTTTCAGAGCTCAGCTTTCTTCTAGGTTTCTTTACTGGTACTGGAGGATCATCTTCATCGGAGAGTGTTTCCTCAGTGCCAATTCGGTTTACTGCTTGTTGCACTCGTTTGCTAAGCTTTCCTTCTGTAGCTGGAAGCTTTACTTTAACTTGAAAATATGAGTGTAAAGATGTTTGATTCTGAAATAGACAAATAAAACATGATATACTAATACATACATAGTGTGGAAAAGGCCAGCCGGCTAGTATAGTTTAGATTAGAGAAGGATTGACAGGTTGGGAAAGCATAGAGAACATATAGTCTAGCCTGAAGGGCTGGGGGTGACAAAACATTTCACCTGCTGATGACAACTGCAGCTAATTTAAAGTCGTTTGTTACCTTAGTCCACGACGCGTTTCGTCCTTCTGAGACTCGTCAGGCGGATGGTGGCCAATAAAAATCAGCTAACTACATACAAACAAAACTCACAACACATTACCAAACCTGTGGTAGGGCCACCCAAGAAGTAAATTCTGCATGCATGTTGTCATCATCAGCAAGCTTACTTCACACACCATTCATACTGAGCCACACCATCAGCACAACCAGTCAGGGGGCTTCCCTCCCAACTCTGGTGCTTGGAAGACGTGGATTGAGGTACGGTAATGCACAACTTTAAATTAGCTGCAGTTGTCATCAGCAGGTGAAACGTTTTGTCACCCCCAACCCTTCAGGCTGGGCTATATTATGTTCTGTATGCTTTCCCAGCCTGTCAATCCTTCTCCAATCTAAATGATATACTAATAGAATTCAATTTTGTGGAGGCAAGAGATGTGAGATACTAACGGCATAATCTGAAATAATTGGATAATTGATGAGATGAAGCTATTCATTGTCAGATACTCTAGACGCATATTTAAATCACACTCATTTCACAAGGTACTGTAGGGGACCTTCGCACAATCACAGGCAAGAATTCCATCTTGGGAGCCGTAATAATAGAAGCAATAAAATTATTCTTCGTCTACAGTGCTACTCTTTCTCTTTAAATGAACATGCATGTATACATGGGTCGAAATTAACTTTTTTTGCCACTTGCCCTTCAGACTAATGGTAACAATAGTCCTCTAGCCAGAGAGCATTTTTACTAGCCCGCAATCAAAAATACTAGTTATATTGATGTAAAACAATCATTTAAGGGTCACAATATTCACCAGGTTTGACGTGTGGGTGTGAGGGACTAGGGAGTGACCGGAAACGAATTTTCATTATAATATAACGCAGGTTTTATTTTGTTTAGGTACTGTATTTAGAACAATTTTCCATATTAGGTAGCGCACAGCTGCTGGAAACTCGTTAGGGTAACGTTGCAAAATATTAAGATTGTTTGAACAGGAATTGGAACTCTGGAAAAATACTCGCCTGTCAGGCTAGTGATATGAGATTTTAACTAGCCCGAGCAAAGTTTCACAAGCCTCGAGCGAGCCTTAATTTCGACTCCTGCATATATATATAAATTAAAAACAAGAATCCCAAAAATTACCTCAATTAATGCTCTAGAAATACATTATTTAGTATTATTATATTTTAACCAAGTACTTCCATTTCTTCCCAATTCTACCTCCTCCGAAGACATGCCTCTCATCTCTATATAATTATATTGTGAAATGTTTTCAAGCCACCTTTCTCTTTGTCTTCCTACTTTTCTCAAATTTCTTGCTATCCTTAAATAAATAAATAAATAAATTTTATTTAGAGTCTGCCCACTCAGTTATATAACTGATTTTCAGTGGGGGACTTTAAATCAAAGCGACCAAGCCAACCCTGCAGGCCCCGACGCAATCGACGAGTGAGCGATAACCAACCAAAGATCGATATTTTTAATAGGAAATATAGCAATCAGTGGTATGGACAGTGCGAACACCCGCGAATCAACGCCAGAATCAACAAGGCCGATTCAGAACAACTCCAAACTTTCTTCTTAGTACCGGTAATATTCTTTCAGCATTCTATTCTTTTCATGTGTGCAAACTCGAAACACATGCTCCAAACACATGCACATGCAAATGCTTATATATAACATACCTGGTGTTCCAAAGCCTGTACTATACTATAGCATGTACGATCGGCGTCAGAAGTAAATCAAGTGTAATCTTTTACCGACACCACCGATACTAACTTGGCAAAACTTGGATTTGTTCTAAAAGGCACCTTTAAAAGTCACACAAGCTAGCACTAAATAGTAAATGCACATAGCTAGACGACGGCTTGCCCTATTTATGTCATTAGAAAAATGGCCACAATTGATTTCTACACTAGAAATAAGCCTGCACTAAGGTTATGCAGTGTTTGGTGAATCAATTAATATTTACAAACTAGGGATCGCTAACCTTCGCTAACCAATTTCCAAAAACCAAAAACCGATTTAAAACCAGTTTTAAAAATAACAATTTTTGTTGTTGTTGTGGGGTTAGGAATGGCGAGGATGTTTGTTGACTCTACTTTATCGGCATATTTACGATCGGGAAAGCGGGTGATCTTGGTTGAAAGAAACAAATTAGGTGTGAGATTTGATAGCTGTTTTCAGTGTTTTGTTTATTCAATTTCACAGTAGTCCCATCCAATCTATATTACTTAAAGCTCTTATCTTGGAACTGTTTATGGTTAAACCTAATTATTAGGAGAGCTCTTCCCGTGTTTGAGTGAAGCCGCGATCTCGATTTTGAAAATATTAGCCCTGCAGCCGAGAAATTGGAAAAAAAAATGAAACCGAATTTAAAATTCGAAACTGGTTGCGTTCAAAACCGGATCGAAACCGGTTTCTGGTTAACCGAAGTTATCCCTAATACAAACCTTGTGTTGTTGGTTTAGATAGAGCCTATCGGCTTGGTTAGTGTTTGTGGTTCGGGAAAGGAGAGAGAAGACCAACAGTTATCTTAAAGGATGTAGGTAGCTGCTTGAGACGAGGTTCACATATTTATTAACAATTAAAAACTCACAATTTACATTTACAAGTATATAACTTATTTAACCAGTGCTGTAGCATCGCCCGACCTTGTTAACAGCCTACCCACAGCAAGCAACATCACACCGCTGCAATGCAAGGCCTTGACCACGTTAAGGAACAATCAAGATATCATCATCTTGCCCGCCGACAAGGGCTCCAAGATTGTCATCCAAAACACCAAGGCCTACATCGAAGAGGCCAACAGGCAACTGAATGACAGGGACACATACAAGACCTTACAGGCAGACCCAACGATCCTACACTTGCAAAAAGTCAAGGACTATGTCAACAGTCGCGGGAAGAACCAGAACCTCAGTGAAGAAACCATTAAACATTTAACCCCTCAGGAACCCCGGACCCCCATCTTTATATGATCCCCAAAATTCACAAACTGAATAACCCAGGATGTCCTATTGGTGCCAGCTTCAATTCCCCACAGAGCGCATTTCAGCCTTTGTTGACCGAAACCTTCAGCCCCTGGTCACAGAATTGGAGTCTCACATCAAGGACACATACGACTTCTTAGCCAAACTCAATAGCCTAGTTAGTCATGCCTCTCCCGGCCAATGCTCTTATGGCCACCGTAGATGTCACGTCGCTGTACACGAACATCCCCACCACCCAAGGACTCTCGGCCTTGGAACACTACTTAGACCGCAGACCCCCGAACACCAAACCCGACACTTCATTCTTGGTAGGCCTGTCACAACTGGTCCTATTAATGAACAACTTTAGCTTTATGGACAGACACTACCTGCAGACCAAGGGAACGGCCATGGGCACACGGATGGCCCCATCGTATGCAAACCTATTCATGGGCAAGGTCGAAACCGAGTTCCTAAAAACCCAAACTTTATAACCACTATGTTGGTACCGCTTTATCGACGACATATACGTCATATGGACCCACGGCCAAGAAACTTTCATCATCTTCTTAAGGTCGGATTCCTATGCGACGACTGAAACTACTATAGCCGCGCGGCTTAAGCCGCGCGATCAGAGTCGCGCGATCAGAGCCGCTTGTTCAAATTCCTATGCCGCGACTCTTGTTTCAGTCGCCACGTGATTAGCATGGAGGAAACACTGTTGGTAGCATATTTTCTTGAAGAAGAGGAAGAGGAATAATTGTTACTAAATATGCTAAATCAATTCAAAAGAAGTGACCCTAAACCAATGTACTTGGCGAGGGAGGAGGAGGGATTTCAAAGTATTCTAATACAGAGACATCTTTTGGACGATGCATCAGTGTTTAGGAAATTTTTCCGCTTGAATATTGACCAGTTCAATTACGTTTTGTCACTCAGCTTCACGAAAACAACAATAGTTCTATTATTTAATATAGGAAAACACTTCCGATCGCGTGGCGGCTGCGGCTAGACTGCTCCATGAGGCAGTCGAGTCGTCCGGCTCAAGCCGTCTCATAAGAGCCGCGTCATAGGAATGGGTTCCATTCATTTACCTATAAAGCAGTGTGACTCACAGCCGCGCGGCTGTCGTATCAGCCGTCGCATAGGAATCCGACCTTTAGAGGAACTTAACAGCTACACCTCCCTACGGTTCACATGGGAAATTTCCGACCACTGCGTTAATTTCCTAGACGTCGACATCCAGCTTCGGGACGGACATCTCGAAACCAGCGTCCACTTTAAGCCAACCAACAGCCAACAGTACCTACATTACGACAGCTGCCACCCCAACTACACCAAACAAGCCCTACCTCACTCACTGGCCACTCGAGGACGTCGAATCTGCTCGAATGAAGAGGACTTGGCGAAGTATTGCCACCGCATTGCGAATGCCTTTGTGGCTCGGGGATACCCCCGCCAAAAAGTCCTAGAACGCATCCACCGTCCAAGCGTTCCACGCACTCCACCGAGCAACCAAATCATCCCACTAGTCACACAGTGGCACCCAGGTCTACAGGTACTTAACGGGATCATGAAAAGAGGGGCGCACATCCTGAAATCATCGGCCCTCACCAATGATTTGGCTCTAAACCTACCTTGCGTGTACTTCCGGCGTCCTCGCAACATCAGCGACTAGATTGTGAGGCATAGCCCCGCAAGGAAAACGGAGAAGCCACCCCAACCACAGGGTTCACACCCCTGTAATAGACCCCGTTGCAAAACTTGCACCATTCACCCCTCCACCACTACATTCACCGCTCGAGCTACCGGAAAGACCTACCCCATCAGGCAACACAACAGCTGTGCCACTACCAACCTGATATACGTACCAACTATAGTGCCAGCTATGCCCAGCCGAGTACATAGGCCTCACCACTAACTCTCTGAGCACGAGAATGAATGGGCACAGACAGGACACTATCAAAAAACTAGACCTGAAACCGGTGGCCCAACACGCAGGCACCCACAACAGAGACTTTGACAATTGTTACACCACAAGGGTAGTGAAGTCGTTGCCCCCATCATGCAATGAGGAACACCTGAGACAATGGGAATTGGCTCACCAAATCATCACCAGCTTGCGCCAAAAGCCTAACCTCAATCTGAGGTAGACATCCCACCTGCACACCGCCACCTACTCACCCCAACAGCGCCTTGTATTGTAATATAATTGTAAATAATGTTTAAATGTTAGTTTTTGTTTGTTTGTTTGTTAATTGTTAGTTCTTCTCCAACGGTCGGTGACCAAGGCCGCGGAGGCCGAAACGTTCGACATTTATGTAAATTGTGAATTTTTAATTGTTAATAAATATGTGAACCTTGTCTCAAGCAGCTACCTACATCCTTTAAGGTAACTGTTGGTCTTCTCTCTCCTTTCCCCAACCACAAACCTTGTGTTAGTATTAACTAGGCGCTGGGCCCAGAGTTTAAATGGCCCAACAGGCCGAATGCTACGTAAAATAGGGCCGCCATGTTCCTAACGGCCTGCTAGATGACGTCAGCGAGTGATAGCGCTGTGGATACAGCGCACCGAGCGACGCCAGAACAAACCGAATAATCCAATCACGAGCGAGGTCGATAACGGTATCTTCCAGACCCTTTGATTTACTTCTGACGCCGAGTGTACAACAAAAACTAGATGTCACTTAATTTGAAATACTATTTAGTACTATACTTACAATTCTTTCATTCAGTTTATTCATGACAGGTAGCAATATTTCATCTGTTTTCAATCGGGTCCATCCAAATTTTTCTCTGGCAAACTCTCTAAGTCTGTCTAAATCAGGCAGTGCCCAAGTGAACTTTTCCTTCGATAAGTCTACTGTCGGTCGAAGATATGCGTCAATGACGGGTAGGCTTGGAAAACCTGGAATCAAGCGTTTGTGATAACCACAACAAAAAACTGTTGTATGTAGATTGCTGTTAGATGAAACTACTATTTTACGTATATACTATTGCTTAGCCTGGGCCTATTATCATTATTGCTTACTTTAAGTTATAAACCGTACCGTTTCAATATTAAACACACACAAAGTAAAAGAGTTGTGTTGGAGGAAACAAGAAACAACACAACATAGTTCATATGTACGTATATGAATAGTTTCTCAATTTAATTAATAAAGAAACACTACCGTGGGCGTAATTGATTGATGACTGGTATTATAAATGTATATGCAGTTGTACAATACATTCATGGCAGTAATTAAACTTGCAGGGGGAAATTACCACACTCATTAAACCAAAACTAATCATCATCCTCATGATGAGAGCCCATGCAACAAGTAGACAGGGCAACTGAGGACAAACACAAAGTCAGTTTTACCTTCATGAACTTTTAAATCCTTAAGTTTGTTCCTAAGGATAGCCTTGCCTGGCCCAGCCGGTCTGCCTTCATTGCACCACTCTTGGAATTTACGAAGACCTCGTGCGAGCGATTCGGCTACAACGTTATCATCCTCTCCAAGTTCACTCGGGAAATGCTGCTAAGATTTCCATGGCAGTCACTGGACCAACTCCCTGTAGTCCAGTAGTGTAGTCACTGCCAGTTAGTAGTGCAATCAGGATCATCTGGTGCCTTGCCAACTCTAAAATAAAGTTATTTTCAAAACCATTAATTATATGTATCTATGCAAGTAAATAATAATAATAAATAAGTATCAATTAAATTGGGCCATAAAACTAGAACAAGGATTTTTTTTAAATGGGATCACAATTCACAAGATACAAGTTTACACTATTCTTGGGATTACTTTTTATTTAGTTTCCTTGGTTTTAATGTGGCAACCTGAATGGTTGGAATGGTAGTGGGGCCCAGGGCCCCTATTCAGTAACTTCACGGGTTCAACTCTGTCACGGGACCGACTCCGTCGAGGTCGAAAGGTATGATTTACATGGCAGTGGACGGTCAAATGTGAACAAATGATTCACAGTCAGTTGTCAAATATTCGAAATGACATAGATGTGTGTATTATTTCCAATCGGGGAGAAATTGGATTTAAATGGTATAATTTTATGAAAAAAGGGAACGCACGGGACTCTCAGGGGTAGGCCCTTACTAGAGGTAGGTTTTCTTTGAGCATACTATTGTTATTCGTTTGAGAAAGTTAATAATCTGGTTGTGTTTACGTGTAGGCCAAGGCTTATCATCCACCATTTTATACAAATATAACCGAGTCGGACTCGGTTGTCACGGATTATATCGCAACGATATCGACCTCAACTGGGTCGATCACTTACAACAGAGACGATTACCGTTGGAAACGCCCGGGTCCAACTCCGTCAGAGTTATAGAATCGCAGTCCAGGTAAGGTTACATGTACAGTACAGTACAAGATGGCGGCATGCCAGGGAGTGCTGCATTTTAGCTTGCCTAATGTCTTCCAACACCTGGAAGAACTAAACAACCAAGACGTAGGTAAACTATGTCAGGAAATAGGCCTAAATGTAGGCCTAAATCATCCATCAAAAAACTGGAGTGAAACACTTCATTCTGTAAAAAAGGCAGTGAAAACTATCTACGACCTAGGCTTAGGCCTAGGCCTAGACTCCGAGTGCGCGTGCATTAACTACAAGTTTGACAACAAGTCCAGTGAAGAAATCCACACCTATAGTCACCCCCTTTTAAAAGAAAAGGACGATAGGATACGAGATTTAAACAAAATTATTCTCCTACAGGAGGAAAAAATAGCTGGCCTAGGCCTAGGCCTAGGTCTAGCCCGGGCGCCAGCCAAAAGTGAGGTTAGATTGGTCTCGCCGAGAGAGGGAAGTAGGCCTAGGCCAACATCAGCATCATGCAGCAAATCGTTCTCTCTTTTGGACCTTGAGGAGAGCTTGGATAAAACTGCATCTTTAATCCCCACTCCATACAATAACCTGTATAATAGCGTGACACAAGAAGAACTAAACATAAACTCAGGAAATGTGGACATTGGTAATTTTCTTAACCAGCTAGATCCACTCAAGACAACTAGGCCTAGGCCTAGCAGGGCACAAGCAAAGGCCAATCATAACTCACGGACAATAGCTAGTCACAATGCCATTCATCTCATTGGTGACAGTCATATGAGGGGAATGCGCGAAATAATGCAGGAATACTTGGGAAAGACGTTCAAAGTGCGAAGTTGCTTTAAACCAAATGCTGTTTTATCGAGGGTTCTAGAGGCAACTGGGTCGTGCAACAAAAGCGACACAGTAATTATAATGGGTGGAACAAATAATTTACACCACCTCATAAAAAGCGTCAACCCAGAGACAAACCAGCCATCAGTATCAGAAATCAAGAAGGTTATCATTAGTCCACTGGCGGCAGCAGTAAGCAAGTTGGACCATACTAAAGACGTGTTGATAGCATCCATTCCGAGGAGGCATGATAGGAGTAGTAACCCGATAACAAACACAGTAATAGCCCATACAAATGTAGAGATCAAGGAGTGGGCAAACTCAAAAAGCAATGTAACATTCATTGACCTAGAAGATAAAATTCACCCAATTCACTTCACCAGACATGGACTGCACCTGAACATACAGGGAAAGAAGAAGTTGGCTGAATTGGCAAAAATAGCAATACTGGGCAACAAATGCCCTCGAGTGAGAAATAATAATAATAATGTAAACTCCGCCCAAAAAATTTGTGCCTATCTGGGACCTTTCCACAAGCCAGACATCGGAACCGGAAGCCCAGACCCAAGCTGCTGATGTATCAGTTAGTCCAGCCGAAGAGAGGGTGCCAACGGTGTCGATCGACTCGAGGACCCAGAACGAATTAGTCGGAGCCCAGACCCAGACTCAAGTCGCTGATGTATCAGTTAGTCCAGCCGAAGAGATGGTGTCAACGGTGACGATCGACTCGAAGACCCAGTACGAGTTAGTCGAAGCCCAGCGGAACAACGGTTCAGTGGCCCAACCCCAAGATTCAGTAACTACATGGAGTCAAGGGGGTGTGGCTGTGCCAGTGGGGTCTGCAAACAACAGGACCCAGAGTGTATCTCCACTTCATCGTCCAGGACAGGCAAAGGGAGATGATGATCAAGAAAACGGAGAGTCTAAGGCCTACCAGTCTGAAGAAGACGAAGATTTTAAAGGTTTTAGCCCCAGTGTAACGTGCTCATGTGTTCCCAGCCACGGACATAACCTCCGCCATGTTTCAAATCGGCCACGTTGCCGGGCTCATTTAAAGGTTAAGTCAGGGCCTAGGCCAAAAAATTTTCAAGTAGAGTCACACACCCCCCGTCCAACCTAACTACCACCATGGCCAACCAAACTAGGCAAGTGTATAGCCATCCAACTTCAGAAGTAGATAGGCAGGGGGTTCAGAAATATCTTATGCATCATAACATACAAGGTATGGGTGGGGGAAAGCCAGAGGAATTAGAAATTTTTGTAGATTCACAAAAAGAAATCATTGATCTCATTTGCATATCTGAACACTGGTTGGCTCAGGGTCAGGAGTCTTCAGTGTTAATCAACGATTTCACTCTGGCCGCTGCTATTCAAGGAGGAAACATATTCGGGGAGGGTCAGCTATCTTTGTGAGGAAATCGGCAGGATATATTTATGAAAACAGACCCGACCTAGACAAGATTGCAGCTGAGAGAATACTAGAAATATGTGCAATCGAAATTACTAAACCATGTAGCATGGTAATTGTAACGGTATACAGACCTCCACTACCGAGTAACTTCAAGGCATTTGTTGCTAAGTTAGAATCAATTTTTAAATTAGTTCAAAGTAAAGATAGCATGAAAACCATTGTAATAAGCGGAGATTTTAATGTGGATTTTTCACATCCAAACACAGAAAAACAGGAACTGGAAAATCTTCTGGGTATATATAATTTATCAGCTCTCATTACAGTCCCAACAAGAATAACAGTAAATAGCAGTACCATTATTGATAATGTACTCACAAATTTCTTACCTCGGACAATGCCAAAAGTTGTTGAAACTGGGTATTCGGATCATTTGTGCCAAATTATCAACCTTCCTTTGACAGGGCCTATTAAAAAACACAGGGTGTCTTCTCACTGTTGGGGTCGACAGTTTAAAGGTGAGAATATAGAAAACTTTATCCACAATCTAAGTGTGACAGACTGGAGTGGGGTGGTAGGGAAACAGACGCGGATAGAAAATATAATGAATTTCTAAAAATATTTTTGTCACTTTTCAACTTAAATTTCCCAATAAACAATTTCAAACAAAAATCCATAATAGGCAGTGGGTAACAGAGGCCATTAAAAATAAATGTCTAGTTAAGAGAATGCTATACCAGCAAAGCAAATATGACCAAAGCACACAGTTTCTAGAATATTTCCGGGTCTACAAAAAAGAGGTTGCCAAGGACATTCGAATTGCCAAAAAGAAGTATACTGACAGAGTAATAGGTGAAGCCAATAATAAAATAAAGGCCACATGGGGGGTGGTAAATTCATTAGCAGTAAAGGGAGTGATAAGGGAGCTGTACCAATTGCTCTAAAGGTAGATGGGAAAGAAGTCGTGGATGCGAACGAGGTAGCAAACCTGTTCAACGACTATTTCACAGATATAGCAGACAATATAATAGATACCAAATCCGACACAGCTCAAGCATGTATGGCTAAACTAGAAAAGGGAATGGTTAGGTGCAATCAAAACTTTTCCTCTTGCCAGTGAGCACAAATGAGGTATTTGAGGTGATAAGGGATCTAAAGCCAAAAAGATCAGCAGGGTGGGACGAGGTGCCCAGTTTTTTGATCAGACAATGTGCAGCATTCATCGCAAAGCCACTAGCAGACATTTGTAATTCTTCTTTCAGTTCAGGGACATTCCCGGAAAAGTTAAAATATGCCACAGTGAAACCACTTTTCAAGAAAGGTAAGGCACAGGAGATGGCCAACTATAGACCAGTGTCGTTAATCCCAAACTTTTCAAAAGTGTTGGAGAAATTATTTCTAAAGCAACTTAATACTTTTTTAAATGATAACCACTTACTATCGGATTGCCAACATGGATTTAGGACAGGCCGTTCCACAAAATCAGCAACTTTTAATCTCACCCATGCGGTCCAAATGGCATTGGAAGAGAAAGAAGTTGTGGGGGCAATTTTATGTGATTTGTCAAAGGCTTTTGACACTATCAACCACTCACTTCTACTTGGTAAATTAGAGCATATGGGGGTAAGAGGACAAAACACTAGCTTGGGTTTCCTCATATTTGTTGAATAGGAAACAGAGGGTGGCCGTAGGAAAAGGAAAATCGATAGCTCACTCAAAATGGAGGCTTGTCAAACATGGAGTACCGCAGGGGTCAATCGTGGGGCCAGTATTTTTTATTCTGTATATCAACGATCTTCCAAAAAATCTACCGCTGGGTTGTATGATTGTTCTCTACGCAGATGATTCTAGTGCTATAATACGGGCACTCTGCGAAATGGGTTTGAAAGATAAATTCCTAATTATACTGAGGGCCTTTGAAGAATGGTTTGATGCAAACAAACTTAAGTTAAATTGTGGGAAAAACACAGCTGTTAAAATTCCAGGTTCAAGGTGAATTATCACAGATGACGGTTGAACATGAGAATGTGGAGATGGAACTGGTGGAGCATGCAATGTTTCTTGGACTAACTGTAGACTTCAAGCTTAAATGGGCAGACCATATCCACAACTTATGTAGTAGGTTAAGTTCTGCTTGCTATGTATTGAGGAATGTAGTAAATCAGTGCAACCAGAAGATAGCAAAAATGGTGTATTTCGCATTTTTCCAATCATTAATTCATACGGGATCTTATTCTGGGGTAATGCATCGGCTACAATATCTGTCTTTCGTCTTCAAAAGCGGGCTGTAAGAATTCTTCTTAACTTACCCAATAGGGCATCTTGCAGACAGGCATTCAAAACTCTAGGTATTCTCACTATAACTGGTACTTATATACTTGAAATGGCATGCTTTGTCAATGAAAATCCACCTTGTTTCAAAGGAACAGTAATGTGCACACCCACAACACTAGACTTAAAGACAATCTCCACCAGGACCAAAACTAGGCTTAGGCTAGCAGATAGTGACCCTATCCAAGCGGGAAGGAAAATTTTTAATCACTTACCAAATAATATAAAAGGCAGATTAGGTGAAAGTAGTTTTAAAAATAGTGTCAAAATCTGGCTGCTGGAAAAAGAGTTTTACTCTCTTGCAGAGTATTTTAGTCATTGATCTGTGGACTTTCTTCCATGTGAGTTGTGTGTATTAGTATTGTACTTGTTAGTTATGTAATTGTAATATGTGTGTTTTAAATTAGCTCAGAACTGTGATATCTTGTAAGAGTATGACTATTGCCTACTGGGTTATATACCCTTATTATAGTTTTATCTGTTATTGACTTGTTTTACATTGGGAAACTTATTTGTACATGTAGGCGACTTAATCATTGTAATGTATTTTACATTATCTTAGAAATGTGATATCTTGCAAGATACTGATAGGCCTATCCTAATTAGTTTTATCTTGTTATTGACGCTTTACACTTGTAGAATGATTTGTACTTTTATACTATTATAACCAGGTATTATATTCAACCACTCTTGATGACAACGTCTAATACTCGCCGACCATGTATACTTGTGTTGGCACATGAGTGCAAAAAGATGGCTAATAAATATCAATATCAATATCAATATCAGTTTCAAATACTGGTACATAACCAACACGAGAAGTTTTGGTAGAATTTGATATTGATACCTACCTATGTTGAATTTTTGTGTGTTTGTGTGCAATACAAGAAAGAGGCAGTGTTCCAAAAACTTCCCTTGCAAGAAGTAAAAATCATTCACTCTCTTAGAATTTAGTTAGACCCGTAGCTCAAGCCTAAACGTTATCTTGGTAGTAACATTAGTACCGTAAGTGATTTCTAGCTTACGTAGTCGATGCTTGACACACTTACTAAAGAACTGCCGGATATCTCCAGCTGTGAACTGCATCACATGTTTTTTCTGATTGAAAAAGTTCTTGTACACTTTTTGCCCACCAAACAACCAGATATCACTGTCGTCAGATATGGTGCCATCAGTAAGCGAGATGTAATCGAGGAATGCACATTGGGCCTCTGCCTCCATTGGTGCAACTATGTACGGAAGACCAAACAGCTTCAGCAACTCCTTTGTAGGACAAACAATATGCATATGAAATTCCACAATTTAATAACAATAGTACTTATATGCTTAGCAAAAATACCACTTAGTTTGTTTAGATTCAGGGCGCATCAACCGTTTATTTTATTTATTTAACGTCTATCCTTGGTCCTCCATACGTCTTGTTGTGACTGGACAACAGCAGTAAGTTGGAATTTGAAATTACTGGTTGCAACTTTTTGGGAGGGGATACAGAAAATGGAAGCTAGAATATTTACATGATTAATTAAACAAAGAATGGATTCCCTCTCAACATCGACTATTAATGATTATGTAATTGATGTTTATGCCCAGCCTTAATTTTTAGTCATGTGACTCAAGAAAGCTTTACATGTTCTTTTCTTGAGATATGAATAAAAAAGGTAATACCACAGCTTTAATATTGAGAGTATCTCCCTCCCTCTTAACATCTCTCCTTGTGCCATGTTTTATGGCAAGTGGGAACATTAAAATTTTCTGTAACACCAGAAAATAAAGCAGGACTACCGGTTCTATTAAAGTTTCTTTTTAAATTCAAAAGATTTCTGATTTGTGATTCACTTAATCTTGAAATACACTTTAATTAATATTGATTAATGGAACAAAAAATATTAATACAACTAACAAAATAAATAAATAAACAATACCCCACCACCAACCCAAAAACACCCTAAAAAAAACCGACCAAATTAAATTTATTTGAACTTTCAAATACTATGGCCGATGGCGCATTGGAATCATGAAGCAACACATCTGTCTGAAATGCAGTGCAGTATTGGATTAAGAAAGTACATTAAAGTAACCAACCTGAGCTTCAGAAGACATTTGGGCAGTTATGTTAGCAGCCATTCGTTCCTTTTTACCCTGCTCCATTAAGAGATCTTTATGTTGACTTTCCAATACAGCCTAGAATGAGTGGGAAATAAAATATTGTTATAAAATAGCAGTTGGCAAAGCTTCTTACTAAACATTTTTGATCATGTACTCAACACACCTGAATTCCTTGCAGTTGTTTCGTTGTAAATTGTTGGTTGGTGGGAAGTAGGCAGAAGTACCTGCACGGTGTTTCTTCCAATGGTGTAGGTTCACATGACTCTACGCCTGTTTCGGTTTCACCATCAATAACTGGTTGGCTTGATACGTGTTTGAGTGGAGAGGTTGGTAGAACTAGTTTATCATTTACATCGCTTACATGATTTTCTTCAAGTGGAATGTTTCCCGCAAACGGTTTACTTACGATTTCAATTTGGTTCAAGGAGTTTTTTCTTTCTGCCTGTTGACACAAAGCTTTGTACAGCCTGATTGTCATTATGGGTTCTGTCCAATTGGATTTTGTTGTTGGGACATGGAGATTTCTGAAGATCTCTGAACTTAGAGGCTTCCTCTACAATAGTGTGTTTAAAAGAAGTATTATCCTTGTGCTGGAGACCTACTGGATGCTTTGCTTGTCTATTTCTGGAATATGAATTTCATCCCAATTTATGTTTGGTATGCTTATAGAAGATTGGTTGTCATGTGTGTTTTTGTGTTCTTTAGTTCATCGTTGCTTCCATAGACATTTTGGGAATTGTAATTTGACCAGTAATTTGACCAACAATTTTCTTCTGAAGATCTATAGAAGGTTGACTATTTCCATGTATTATTGAGCTATTGTTAACAAGATCTATTTGGGGAGAAATATATGAAATTGGATTGTGTCAACATTTTGTTTGCCTTCAAAGCTGCAGGCTTAATTTGAATACTTGGCTGTGACTGATTTTCTTTGGGTGGTTGAACAATGCCTGTTTGTGATACTATACCATTATTCAAATCTGCTGGTTGGGTTTCTTGTGGCATAATTGGCTTTTAGGCAAAATCAATGATAGTGCATCTTTAACTTGTTCTATTTGAATAATATTTGTTGCAGGCCCACATTCATCATTTGAACTCTCTTCTTTTAGGTCTAAAATAATTTTCTTTTCATCTTGATATTTGGTCAGAATTAACATTGATACTATGAATCTTTAATTCATTAATATTTTCAGCTTCTATATTATAGAATACATCAGCAAACATATCATCTTCAATGTTATACTCTTTATCACATTGTATGACTATTTCTAGAGGATGTTTTCTTCTTCATTTTCCCCAGCCTCTAATTCTTCGTCACTGTCGGATTCTTCCGATATAATACCAATATAATCGATCTCATTCTCATATGTGTTTGGTCTCATAGGAGGTAATGCACGTGAAGTGCTAGGTCCTGGAAAGCTTATAGGAAGGTCTGCACTTGAAGTGCTGGACCTATCATTGTAATTAGTATACTCTGGCTTTACGACACTAGACCCCATATAACCGTGAATCAACTTGTTTGAACTTGCAACCTCGGTGCTCGATTTCAGTGAGGAAGAATAATTTTCTAAATCGGTGTCTGAAGAATAAGTTTCATTAGTACCATTCTTCTTTGACTTCTGTGGACTAGTACGTTTCTCTAAAATCGAATGGATCTCTTCATGACTTAGTGCGCTCGCAACAAACATGAAGTCTCTTGCCAAGTCAACGCGACTCTTTGGTTGACTTTTCTCGTTAACGTTGGAGATGGATCTACTTTCGTCATCACCCGAGTCGGAGGTCCAATCACTCTCAAACTTGTCCTCATTAACAGATACTTTGTTCTTGGAAGCCAATGGCTTTGCTTCAAAATTACGGTCTTTGATTCAGTTCTGCTAGAATGCATGATAGTGTTCCGGGGAGTTTTAAATGCAGTACTACTGATGTGCCAGAGATTGGCTTAGACATTGTCTTCTTTAGTGCCTCTGAAAAAAAAAGCAATTGCTTATACCTGCAGTGTAGGCCTATTGTAGTGTTGGTACTCAAAGTACTAATGATGAAAAGATATCCATTAAACACCTACGTATTTACAAATCCAGGGAAAGAGGAGAATGCAATTTGTATGTTTCTACATATACTGCAGAGTTCTAGCACCATGAACTTATGCACATGCATGATTTGTTAAATGCACACTGTTTAATGATGAAACAATAAATTATATGGATCACAATTCTAGTAATTCAATATGCAAGCAGCAAAAATTGTATAGAAATTACAAATTAGTATGCAACAGGGCGGTGCCTAGTGATAACCAAGGCAATCCACCGTAAAGGGATCTAAGTAGGGATGTCAAAAAGTGTGTATTTCACTAAACGTTTACAACCCACTCAAAAAAGCGTGTACACGTTTACGTCTACAGGCGCTATATCTGTGTTTACTTTTAGTTTTTGATAGACATATATTCTACAAACATAACATTACTTGTTTTCTGCATAATAATTGACCCCACAAGCACCAAGTAATAAAGAGCCCTTCCGGAGTCCCTATTGATTCGAATTTTATTGAGTAGGCCTACGGAAGACAACACTACAAGTCGAGAAGACGTATAATTTGCGAGTTGCCGGATGGATGGGAAGGGGGGTGGGGAGAGTAGTCAGGCGGCTGATGTAGCGCTTGCTGCTCTGTGCACTGCCCGTGTGCCGCTTGCTGGCCAGTGGCCGGACACACACTGCACAGAGCGATTGAAATGACGTGTTTCTTCCCACACAATCTACATTTCACTGTGTTCTCCTGCTTGTCGAAGTATTTCCAAACTACATTTGACATCTTCAGAGCTAAATAAAACAACGTCTTTACTTCGCAAGTGAATCGGATCAACTGCCGGTGTCGAACTGTCGACTAGAGCCACTTGCTTTGTTCATTCATTGCCGACTACGATTTTCGATGACTCAACGCAATCGAGCCTCGAGGTGAATAGGAGAAGGGGTTGAAACAGGAGACTATTTCGCCGCTCGCGCTTAAATTGACTCACGAGAAAACATCGATCGGCGGGTCGCACAAAGAATTAAAATAGTAATTACATAAAAACATTTACCGATCACGAAAAACGGTACACCTGTACACGTACCATCCCTAGATCTAAGTGGCTGGGCCTGCAACATTATGTAAATTGAGTCTAGGAGATAGCGTAGAATGAGCATGCACACTCTCTTGTGTGCTAGCACTTTAACAACCGGGCTATTGCCTATATTCTGTGCTCCCTATTCCATGATGTCTTTAATACTTAGTGTATTAGATTCAATTCTTGAATTGTCAGTACCCAAGGATAATTAAGAGTTTACTCTACAAAATTTAAAATATTAGGGGAACTAGTTCAGGCAAATTTGGTTTATACCTATATAAAAAGGTATTAACTTGTAGAATCATAATGTTAAAGGCTCATTCATAACCAACTTAGGCCTCTAACTTAGCAGCTAACTTAGCCTCTAACTTTAGGTTGCTGTTCATGATAGATATTTAGGCCGCTAACTTAACAGCCACTGCCTCCTAGATGTTGCTCGTGGCAGAGTGCTTTACAGCCATACCGTCGCCTCTAACTTTAGGTGGCTGTGCATGATAGATGTTTTTAAACCAATCACAACACAGATTTGCAGTGTTTACTTTTATCGCGCCAATGCTTGACATACAATAACATTCAGCATTCAGTAAGTAGGCCTAGCCTAGCTCTACTTAGGTAGCATTATAGAATTGATTGACTATAGACTGTACAGTTTATTAAACAATAATTGATGGTAAAAATAATAAACGTATTTATTTAAGAAAACGTGACGTAAGCCTTACATAACCTCACATACCTCGCCCTAGCTGGGGGCTAGGCCTAGTACCGCAATAAACGTTAATAATACTGACGGTCAGTTGACATTTCTGCCCCAATCTATTGCCAAATGTTTTCTTTATATTCTTATCTTTGTATAAAGACGAAGATTTTACATATAGCAGTGGCCTTTTCATGAATTCGTTCAATAGCTTTTCATCGAACAATAGCTGATGTTCCTTGGATCCATTTTTGCTGTTTGTTTACGTTTTCAATCGGATATGACCGGAAATTGTCGGCTCGAGTCTCTCTCTGATTGGTTAAAAGCTTAATGTTAAGTTAGCTGCTAAGTAAAACCTTGGAGTTTGCAAACATTCGGTTGCTGACAAGTGTAAGTTAAAGGCTAAGTTTGGTCATGAACAGACGTGTTGTTTTCCATAAGACAAACCTTTAAGTTAGAGGCTAAGTTAGCTACTAAGTTGGTTGTGAATGGCCCTTAAGTATTTATTTATTTATTTTATTTTATTTATTTAACCTTTTGAGAAGTGAGTTCAAAATTGGGGTTTGCCACCCCTAAAGTGAGTTTTTCCCCGTATTTTAGAATCTAAGGGAAAAATTCTTAATGAGATTAATAACCAATATTTTCTTGTGTAGTAAATGTTTATTGGCACACAATATTCATAATAATTTCCAAGATTTCGTCTACAGTCAATCCATGCGCCTTGCCATAGCTACCGATAACACTTGTTGCTGCCTACTAACACGCACTAGGCCTGCCGTAACACGCACTGGCAACGCACGTATTCACAAAAACATGCTAAAAATAGATTAAATCTCGTCCAAATGTTTTACCAAATAGTTCAAGATGTTGTCAATAGGTAGCACTAAATGCATGGCCGAGCTCCAGCTCGATGCACCCATGCCTTGAATTATTGTGCAACACAAAAACATCGGAACTACATATACGGGAATACTCTGGCAGGGCGCTCGGGCGTGCACGTATATATACGGCACACTTTTCAAAAGGTTAATGTCTATCATATTCAGTTAACCACGTGAACACACGTGATGCATATGGGTGCGTCATGATGACTCGCGTCCTCCCATACACATTACTCTCACGTAGTGCGTCGTGCACATTTCAAAGTCTCCCGCCACCTTCACGTTCATATTCCCGCTAAAAGTTTGGCTGAAGTAGTTCAAAGTAGGTTGCCCTTAGATAGCAGCACGAACTAGAATTGTGTTCTCGTTTCTCGGAAGGTCATAACAGTAATCATTTTGATAGCTGTAACTTTCAACAAGTGTTTCCAAGATGGCTACGCTGCGAGTTAAAAATTACGGAATGAATGATGTTTCTATCAATAATCTTTTATTAGACAGCAGAGAACGTGAAGTGAGTGTATCTAGTGGTTCAATGCAAGATTATTTTTCAAGTGATAGTACAAGGAATCGGTGCAGGACGGTAGTGACAAGTCAGGAAGTGGGAGTGAAAGTGATGGTGTGACAGATGATAGACAAGACAGGTCTAGGCCTGGACCTAGCAAAAACACACTGGAAAGTAGAGCCAAGTAGGGCTCCCTCCACATTGAGTTCTGCTATGAAAAATATTTCAAAAGCAAGTGCAAATTGTAAGAACAATAAAATCACAAATTCAAATTAAACAGCGGGGGGGGGGGGGAGGATTTTTTGGGATTTTTGGGGGTTTTCTGGTGTATATGGGGCCATGGAGTGTCTTTATATGGGTGTGTTCAAGGGGTTAAAAAAACTGATTTACAAAGGAGGACAAATAAATGTAATTACATAGATGCAGGTACACAACAATGAACTACAGTTAAGTAAATATTTGAAATAGTAATATTATAACAACAATGCATACAATGTAATGCAATGCAACAATGTTGTGTGGATACGTGTGAAAATAAAACATACCTAGTACAAAGTTATAAGCCAGAGTTGCCACTTTCAAGGATTTCATCCTTTTCTCAGGATTTTTAGAGTGTCTCAAGGATAACAGGATTTTGGGCAAAATCTTAGGATTTTCTACTGTCTTTAAAAAATACATTAAATTAATACATTTTTTAAATTCAGCCAAAAAAAGCAATGTAGAGAGTAAAAAAAACATCAGGTACGTACTAGTAAAAATAACATAAGTGACTGCATAGGCCTAACATTTACCGCAAGTGGTAGTTATGGTGAGTAGGCCTAAAAGTAAAACGTTAAAATATATTGGAAGAAAATTCTGATTCTTATGCGTTTGTCTGCACATAATTTTGACTAGATTCTCGAAAATCAGGCTGGCATAACATATTTTGGTATGAAACCTGAAAATTTGTAACATTCCTTCGCGGTTATCATACGCTAATGCTGAATAACTGTTTTCAAGGATTTCTCAGGATTTTTTAAGTATCTTTCAAGGATAAAAAAATTGACTTGGTGGCAACCCTGTTATAAGCCATGTATAAGTAACTAAATCCCACCTTGAACATAGATGAAGCGTTTCGCGCTGTCTGAAGCAATCCTCTTTCCGACATCTAAGGTAGTTGTTACACCCTGGTCCTTGAGTAATGCATCAAGATCTCCTAAACTGAGGGTCTTACCACCCATTTCTTTTTGGGTCTCTTCAAGAGAAACTTGGAAATTGCGGCGTTTCAAAAGTCTATCCATTTGATAAGTTGAAAATTCATTGGACTCCTAGAATTGGAAAACAAGTACATACATTAGCAATACGAATTATGTAGGACTACCGTAATCTGGGATTTGATGAGTTAAGAGATCAAGATAGTTATTACTTGTACTGTGTAGGGTAGCAGTATTTAGCAGGTAGGCTATACTAGCTTTCTGTGCATGTCACCTTTGCCTTTGTTGTTGTTTTATGTCATCATTTATATTATTATGTCATCATGCTTCTAACCATCCAGTCGAACTATGCCTCCTCCTTTCTCTCCATGCCCTCTGACATGTTGTCAATTACAATTAGGGATGCACAGGATGATCGATATTATCGATCGATAATCAATAATGGATATTATTTCGATAATCGATAACAAAAATTCATTATCGATTATCGAAATATCAAAAATTGGTCAATAGTGCACGAACCAA
>JAMZAV010007772.1:0-66675 GCA_024449915.1 Sweltsa coloradensis | reverse complement strand
TTTCAACTCGATCCGAGCCTCTGTTCGAAACATTATGGCGAGACATACAAACAAACAACAACAAAAAAGTGACTATTTTTTCCGGCAGAGTCAAATGGAAACGCTCGCTTCGCTCGCTTGATTACACATCTGCAAAAAACCCATCTAAAACAATAAAATTCTGGTTTGTCCAGGAAATGTGATATATCGCTAGTATTGCAGGTATTGGAGGTACACAAAATCCAAAATATGCACTTCTTATTTCGTCAGTTGGACCACCAATTAGAAGTACATTATTTGTACTTTTATTTCCTCATATGTTTTCATTAATTTCATCCCAATGAAAATCTATCGTGTAAGCAAAGTGAAAAATACGCACGCAAACAAATCAGGCGTGCGTTGCTTCGGACGTGTGGGAACCAAGGTGATAGCAGATGTAGTATACCGGTATAGCTGCTGCTATGGGCGTTACCTTTGAAACCGAGGTATTCTACTGGTCAAATTTTCAGCGTATTAGATGAGACAAATATATTCTATTTATTCATAATTATTGGGAAAATACGATTTTATTATCGTCTCATAGGAACTAAATTCTCACGGGAACTAAATATTTGTTATTTAATTAAAATATTACAGATATATTCGCGTCTGCTCGATTTGGAGCCCATGAGAATTTAGTTCCCATGAGACGATAATATTATGATATAATAACATATTAAAACCATATATAATATATTTAAAAATTATTTATTTAGTTCCCATGAGATTTGGATCAATTGGGATTTGGATCATTTGGGATTTGGATCCCATGAAACCATCCCTTATTATTATTATTATTATTATTATTATTATTATTATTATTATTATTATTATTATTATTATTATTATTATTATATTATTATTATTATTATTATTATTATTTATTAAATTTATTACTCATCCATTCCAATGGCCTCGCCATGTTGTGGGCATAGAAGGAAATGAACACGCTGATCGGGCTGCTAAGGAAACTTCCCTGTGTCGCGACATTGATTTCAATCTAGTTCCCGTTCCAGAAGTGTGGAGTGGATTCAAGCAAAGATTGTTGGATATGCGACAAGCATCTTGGGATGTGTTGCAAAATAACAAATTGCGTAGTGGATGCCCACACTGACTACTAAAATTCGTCCACCTACGTCTCGACTCTCATGTAGAGAAGAGGTGGTATTGTCTAGAATTCGAATAGGCCATACACGTCTTACTCACGGATATCTCTTTACCAGAGAAAAGGTCACTCCCATATGTGACACATGTGATGTATCTTTAACCGTACATCATATGCTAGAAGAATTAACCAAATATAATGCCTTGCGCACGCAATTTGATCTCTCCCAATCATATGAAGAACTTTTATCATATGATAACGGCGACAAACTTTCTAAATTTCTCATCCATACTAATCTATTTAACAAAATTTAATTAACATCATACACATTTATTTAATTTATTTATATTCATTTACATACATAACTTTTATTTTGCTATTACTTTCATCTGCATCATTTTATTTTGTTATTTATACAGTTAGAAAACAATCTAATCATCGAACGCATCATTAGCTCATCTCATCAACTTTCATTATCACAGGCGGCGCAATATGACCTAACCGGTTGAAGCGCCCTAGTTTCTCACGTCGTCGTCGTCGTTGAATACACCCGTTCGTACACCAGATCGCCAGAGTGAGCGCCCGATAGAAAACAATCCTTCTATTGTCACCCTTACCCGCTTGAGGAGAACAATGTGATGATAATATGTTTATGGTGTTGTAAACATTGATGAATGATTTATCTATGCTATGCTATGATGGTGTTGTCGCATACAGGGTTTTCTCAGATGGCTTTGAATTGAATGTCCGACACTGAAAAACAGTTCTTGTGACTAAGTGGGTACACTAAATACGGATTTATATATTCATTTTATTTTAACTTGCTCATTAACGTGAATTTTATTAAAACAGCAGTCATAGTCCTACAACTTTAACCCCAGTCTGGGTCAGAGGGAGAATTAGCTCAGGCTGTTCTTCCGTCGATCATACAAGACAACAGCAAACATCAGCTAGTAATAAAAGGGTAGAATATAACTTCCCGCAACTAGAGGCAAGCTCTGCTCGTCGTTGTCGGGCCTCTCTTCACCTACCCTCGACGACCTCCCCGACGACCATTACAACAAGGACACCACGAACGATGACAAAGACGATGACGACAGCGACGTGAGAACCCTCATTCCTCATCCTATCCATGGCTTTTTCTGACCAGCATGGGCCCCCTCCACCCCATATCCCCTGGCCTAGAGTAGCGCATTATAACCTATTGGTTGAGCTGTCCACCGATGCACATTCGAATATGGCGCTGGTCCGAAGCGTATAACACAACGAGGACGCGGCCTTGAATATCTCCGTATTATATTTGGATAATCCGTCAGACATATTACTTTTCTGATTTAAAAGTTTCAAGGACTAGCCTGCATCAATCAACATTCGTCGCTTACCTCGATATTTCATTGACAATCGCGTTCGGGTTTTGCAACTTGTGAAAAATAAACGAATACATTAATAATATAGAACTTCCCCCGTGAAACCGAGGTGATAGTTTGTCCAGAGCATGGCTCTGCAGCCTCTGCTAATCTCAAAAGAAGAAAAGAAGATTCAAGAGAAAAAGTCCATCTCGAAAACATCAGCTAGAAAGAGGTTGTATATTACTCCTCAAAAAATGAGGCGAGCTCCGGCAATCGTCGTCGGGGAGGCCGTCAAGGGAAGGGACGACCTCCCCGACGACGATGACAATAACACAACGAACGATGACAAGGACGATGACGACCGCGACGTGAGAAACCCAACTTCCACCCCTAACTCGTGGCTGGTTCTGACTAGATGGGCCCCTTCCCATATCCCCTAGGCTAGAGTGGTGGATTATGACCTAACGGTTGACGCGTCTTTAATCAAAATAAACCAATAAACTGATTCAGGAGGTCTGGGGCTCAAATTCCATCTAGGTTGATAATCATGACTTAAAATTGTTTCACTCCCGTCTGGGCCCGGGGTAGATTTGGCCCAGAGCATGGCTCTGCTAATCATACTAGGCGATTCAAGAGAAAGGTCCACCACGCAAACATCAACTAGAAAGAGGGGTGTTTATTACTTCCTGAAACTAGAGACAAGACAAGGTCTGGTAATCGTCGTCGGGGACCTTGCCCCCTTTCTTAGACGACCCCTCGACGACGATGACGACAATGACACCACGAACGATGACAATGTCAATGACGTTCGCGACTTGAGAAACCCCGTTTCCTCCACTTACCCGTGACTGGTTACGACCAGCATTGGCGCCTCCTTTCGCCATATCTCCTAGGTTATAGAGTAATGCATTATGACCTAACGGTTGACGCGTCCTAATCCAAATAAACCAATCCTCCCCCTATCCGTGGCTGGTTCTGACCAGCATGGGCTCTCCTCCCCATATCCCCTAGGTATGAGTAATGCATTATGACCTCGGTTGAATCGCCCTAATCCAAATAAACCAAAAAACTAAACCGTATCACTTAATCTAAAGAAACAACATATAGGTTCCGATAAAACCGCTTACAATGAATGTGTTATATAATATTATTATTTGACATGAGCATAGCCCCATTCACATTTAGTATCTTGCAACAGCTACTAAACAACATTACAATACATACAACTAACAATGAAATTCACTCATAATTTATTATATTTTATTTATTGATTCTTTATTTATATCTTTTTTTTATATATATATCTTATCTTATCTTATATCGCTCTGCCCTGAAACTCACGTATACCGCTGGTTAGAGCAGATGGACGGTTCGAAAGCTAGTGTAACAGCTTCGTTCTCCTCGACGTCTGCTCGGCAGTCTGGGTTAGTGGAGGAACCTACATGACTGTCTAAGTTACACCGTCCTTTCGGATGGGACGTTAAGCCGTTGGTCCCCTTGGTACTTTTCGAAAGGAGTAGGCTACGTGCCGGTACCGGGTTTCCCCTCCTCCCTTCTGTTCATACTTCATCCTCATCTACCGACAGTGTTGGCTCGGGCGCTAAGCGCTCGACTCTGATTCGGGAGGTCCCGGGTTCGAATCCCGTCGAGACCGGCAATCCTGACTGAAGGTTTTTTCCGAGGTTTTCCTCAGTCGTTAAGGCGAATGCAAGGGATTGAGTCCTCTTAAACAGCCCTCGGACATCCCTTCACAATTTCCTATCCGCACATACCTAGTTCACCTGAAGAGGGGCTAATTGCACCCTATAACAGGTTTCCCACGGCAAAAAAAAAAAATCCTCATCTATCACCATCACTCATCGTCTCGATTAGCCAAAAGTGCATAAATATGAGACGTTAAGCAATATTCAATCAATAAAACAATTATATTTTTATATATCAAATTGAATTGAATTGTTAACTTACAATATCACATGCGAAGCTTAGGAACCAGACGTTTGATCCCTGGTTCCTCAAGTCGTTATTAGATCTTTCGGCAAACATTTGTTTGTTGTTTTATGATATTGTTTTGTTAGTAAATTACCCCTGGGGCCCAGGGTAGTATGTAGCTCTGAGCATGGTTCTTCTTATAGTAATAGGCGAGGAAAGAGAATGAGTCAATCTTGTGATCATCACCTTGTATGCAGCCGAGAATTTATACGATGACAAAGACGAGACGACCGCGACGTGAGAACCTCTCTTTCCTCCCCTTACCCGTGGCAGGTTCTGACCCGCATGGGCCCCTCCTCATATTGTCATGTAGTCAGACTAGCCTTCTACTGTCCTGTGTAAACATCAAGAGAAGCACACAACATAGACCTCACCTTGTCAGGAACCCAGGACCCTCGGTACAACGGCCGCTTGGCTGGGGCTCGTAGCTCGTCCTGTAATCCCTAGGCTAGCTCCTAACATGTAGGGATCCTACTATCGGTCAGAGGGTAACTACTATTACTCAAAACAGAATACCAGATTCATAGTGAATAACAAAACCCATTTATTAATTAAACAACAGAATGAAACTAAAAGAATGAGTGCGCGGTACTGCCTACTCTCCAGCATGTGCGTGACTACCACGTGGCTTGGTCACAACCAATCATGACCCCGATCGACCTGAAGTTAAATTAACATGACTTGGCTTACCACAACCTTCCCGAAGCTCAGAGGAGGTCACCAAACAACTCAGATCGTCCAGGGATGAATGCTGATCCCTCTTCACTAGAAGTCGACCCTCTTCTCTGTACTTGTACGCACACACACTATCACACTATCACACGTCGTCTCCGATGATGTTGCCAGCTCGAGTTCCGAAGTCAGAGAGAGCGAGCGCGCTTCCCGATCAAGTCGAATGCACCCGAAAAGCCTCATGTCAGCAAGTCCATGGATAGCACTCGTAGTTGCTAGGCATTCTCCCGATACTATCCGTCATCGTGCAACACTCTGTCACCCCCCTCCGATCTGCGTAGAATCCAATGTACTACCAACCCAGTGAATGTGTTCTGCATCTTGTTCTAATAATCCTCGTCGGACACTCAAAAAGAACAGAAAAAAAATTACTCAAAACAAAGTGTGACCTGTTTGGTGGACACGAAGAGCACTACAGCTCACCGACCGTGTGTCCAGCTACCCGTCCTGTCAGCAGCCATCCCACCTGACACCCCCCGTCTGCAGCATCACACTCCTTGCTCCCTACACTCTGTTCACTAACTAACTACTACAACAAAAACAGCAGAAAGAAAAAAAAGAACTGTGGTTTGCATCACAAGCATACACCTGTACCACACTCGTTATTGTATCCCCTCCTCGATCACCCACTCAATCGCATAGAATTTTTGAGGAACTACGTAAAATCCGATCTCATTCTCTAATAATACGTCATCTTCTGGATGAATATGAAAGTCTTCCAAGTTAAACATCGACTCATAGCGATACCGTTCCCATGTTCGTTGAATATTCTCCGACAAAATTTCATCTTCACCTCGCAATTCCACCATTGCTGCCAAAGTTTCGAATTTTAACACTGTCCCTCGACACCGAACCATATGCTGGATACACACACATATATATATATACCCGTATATAGTATAGTATACATATGTATAGCATAAATATATAGCTGGAATACCAATAAGAACTACTTCCCATACTGCACTTCTGGCCAGCCAGTACAGTATCGTAATAGTATCCCCTGCATCAGCCGTACCTGCATTTTCCCGCTGATATCAACCTCATTGTCTAGGTAACAGACTCCATCCTTATCCTGCCCCCACCACTTCTTTGCATCCACATACGCAGCGACTAGACATCAATCTTGCATAAGCCTACCTTACATATATCTTTACCTAGATTAGTGAAATAAACCTATTTTCCTTCCATCAATGCGCATCAAATAACAGTTGAAGGCCATAATCCTATTATATAATTCTATGTATTGAAATCAGTACTAACATAAACCTAGAAATTCTCAAAATTAATCCAATCTAATAGAAACACGCATAAAACAACCAACCAGGCATATGGAACAACAAACAAGTAAGGAAACAAGACAGGTTTCAGATAACAACACACATAATAACCATCTGCCCCAGATAATCTTTGACAGACCAATTATCTACGCCTGGCGATATAGCCTCAGCCGCCTCAGCGCTATCCGTACTATATACGACTTCAACATGTTTTATTGAACATGCTTTCTCATGTTATAGACACCCAATGTTACTCCTACAGCAAGAATGTGAATATCTCCGACATACCCAAATATGTCCGCGCTATACTTTGTCATACTATGACATACTGAAACGTTTTAATTACTATTAGGCTGTCCCCTATTACTAATTACTAAGTTTCTAGAGTGAGAGTCAAACCGGACAGGGTTTTTCTGTACATTCGCCCAGCCTCTATTTTTATGCCCCCTAGTTTCAGTTGTTTAGTTTGAGTTCGCGCGCGCTTTGTACTTCCCGCCGTATTTTTCCTTGTTTACGTTTTGACGCGCTCGCAGGGCAGTGTGTTTGTGGATTGAGAAGGCCTCTAGGGGGGCGGATTTCGTTTAGGCTTATCAGCCAAGTTGCTCGTGGAGTGAGCTTGTCTTTCTGTGGTCGTCCAAGTTTGTGGTCGGACCGTGGTCTTCTGTGTGTCTTCTGAGACACTATTGTTCCGTTTAGCGGTAAGCCTTGTCCATTATTATGTTTAATTTATTAGCTAGGTATTGTTTTAGTTGACAGGAGGTAACTCTTATTTGTCCCTCCTTCAGGAACTTAGTGCAGGGCCAGGAGCCAAAGATCATTAGGGCTAGACCTAGCTAGGGCCAGAACGACGTCCTGCTAGGATTCCTCGAGCAGGCCTGTGGACCTTGTGGCTCATCCTAGTGTCTTCTTTGGTGGGGGCGTTCTTCCCTGTCGGAACTCAGGCGCTCGAGGCCGTGCAGCGGACTTTGTCGGGCGTGGCAGCTGGACCGAGTGTGTCTAGGGGAACGAGACGTGGAACACCTGTCACAGGGATGTCCGGGACCAGGTTCTTTAACTCCTTGCAAGTATCTTCCCACGCATCGTCATTAGTTCCGAGTGAATATATTTGGACTGCTAAGCCTCACATAATCTTGACATTATTTCATCGATCAGGGGTGCCCAACACCCAGTATTATGAATGCTCATCCTAGCACACCGTACCTATACGGCATTATGTTATTTGTTATTTAGTCATTTAGATGTGTAGTAGTAGTAGGGTATGACCCCGGGTAAAAGAAACCTGGACGTAATATTATACTGTAAGATGGCCATCATTTACTCTAGTGTTAAGGAGTTAGAATATAATTAGTGGAAGTGGTACGGCACACCCAGGGGTATATATGCAGGTGTGATTACATATAGTATGGTAGTGTTGCAGGCCATATTATTTATTTCTCAATGGTGCCTAACGGTGCTGAACTTTTGATAGTTACAGGCTATATTACTGATTGCTTAGCCGTACTAAACTGTGCTGAACACTGATAGCCTTAGGCCATATTATTTATTGCTCAACTGTACCCAACGGTGCTGAACTCTTGACAGTCATAGGCCATATTATTTATTGCTCAATTGTGCCTAACGGTGCTGAACTTTTGCCGCCAAAGGCCATATTATTTATTGCATTGACAGTCACAAGCCATATTATATTTATTGCTCAATTGTTCCTGTATTATTCTGTATACATAAATGATTATTTAATCAATGCCTATACTCTTCATGTCTTGCGTCTGTGGGTCACTTTCCATCTGGAAGTTCGTTGTTTGTCCTGACCCACAAACTGTGTATTCCTCTTTCGAACAACGTGGCGCCCAGGCAGATACACGGAGCCAACTTACAGGTGATCGAGCAACCGCCCACAACCCCATCTCCACTGAGCAGCCGTGAGCCCTGTCCAGGTTGTCCCTACCCTGTCTGTGGGGACGTGACAATACTATGTCATAGCGTGTAGAACAGCGCTCGTGCTTCCATCACGAGCATACCAACAGCATTGTTACTCCTACTTTGAGTAAATCAACCACTGCGCACACAAACTGTGCTGTGAGAACTTCATTCTCAATTGATCTCTATTAGAGACAACCCGAGTAGGTCCGCGTGCAGCGAACGCGTACGCCCCAGTCCTAGGTTCGAGGTTCCCCCCACTAGGCACTCACCGCGTAGCCAGTCCTCGGCGGCAAACGTAGCCTTGCTCGCCGCGACTCGACAGACCACCGTACATAGCTAACTCCCCCCACTTGTAGCTCGTAAAACTCGCCACAGTCCATAGTCCGGCCGACCGTCGTAACTACAGACAGACCCACTGTTCGATAAACAACATTATCGAACACACTCGTCGCGATTACCAATCTGGCATTCCCGACAACAGCCGTTCGAACCCTGGCATCAATTAATAATGTTTCAACATTATTCAACACTGCAAAATGTAATGACCAACATACAAAATTCAACAATATCGCATTGTTTCTCCTATATATCGGAGAACTTCATAACATAATTACTCAACAATGATGCCGTGACTCAGAAGTCCAGGGCTCGACCCTCTACATGTGCTTTATGCGTGACACGCATAAAACAAACTTACTACTTGTAACATACACACACACACTACATATGTACCGCTACTGCAATAAACTAAAATGTATACAATCACGTCATTACTGTACACGGCATGAAAACATTTTCCCACATTTACATATTTACAATTACAACATTCCCAATTACACCAACTAAATGTTGTCACTAAAAAAATTATTTGATGCAATTGCTACACAGAATTTGTGTTTGATTTTCATAATTTTTTAAATATTTTTTTCTAGTTTCTTAAGATTTTATATTTTCGAGTCTGTTATTAGAGATTTTCCTTCTCTGACGCCTTGGCCATAGTGGCGCGTTATGTTCTAAAGGTGACCAAACCATCACTAGAGGCGCAATATATCCTAACGATTGACGCGCCACCTAAACCCCCGTCTGGGCCCGGGATAGAATTTGGCCCAGAGCATGGCTCTGCTAGTCGTAAAAGGCGATTCAAGAGAAAAAGTCCACCCTGCAAACATCAGCTAGTATAAAGAGAGGAGTATATTACTCCACGAAACTAGAGACGAGCTCTGGCAGTCGTCGTCGGAGAACCCTTCCCCTTCCCTTGACGACTTCTCCGACAACGACGACGACGACGACAATGACAGCACGAACGATGACAAAGACGATGACGACCGCGAGGTAAGAACCCCCCTTTCCTTCGCTTTCTTGTGGCTGGTTCTGACCAGCATGGGCCTTCCTTCCCATATCCCTTAGGCTAGAGTGTCGCATTTTGACCTAACGGTTGACGCGTCCTTAACCAAATAAAAAAAAACGTCCCCCGTCTGGGCCCGGGGTTGAATTTGGCCCAGAGTAAAAGGCGTAAAAGGCGATTCAAGAGAAAAAGTCCAACTCGCAAACATCAGCAAGTAAGAGGGGAGTATATTTCTCCCCGAAACTAGAGGCGAACTCTCAATCAATCAGTCGCTATCGTCGTCGGGGACACCTCCCCTCTCCCTTCCCTCGGCGACCTCCCCGACGACGATGACACAACGAACGATGACAAAGACGATGACGACCGCGACGTGACAAAACACCGTTCCTCCCTTTACCTGTGGCTGGTTATGACCAACATGGACTCCTCCTCTCCACATCCCATAGGCTAGAATGGTGCATTATGACCTAACGGTTGACGCGTCCTTAATCTAAATAAACCATAAATTCCTCCCCCTTAATTCCCGTGGCTAGTTCTGACCAGCATGGGCTACGCCTATGTCGGTAATGTGATCTGTAACTTAATTGAAAAAGCATTTGTATAAAACCCAGGTTTCTGTAGTACAGTCTAAGCTTATCGAGTTGTAAGTTTGATGGTAGTTTGGCTGCTTCTTTCTCACTTGCAACGTGAATAAGTTTATCACGCAAAGATCATCTAGTGCTTAGGGTAGAATATTACTCCCTGAAACTAGAAGCGAGCTCTGGCTGTCGTCTTCGGGGAACCATTCACATTTCCTTGACGACCTCCTCGACGACGACGACGACAATGACACCTCAATCTATTACAAAGACGATAACCGCGACGACCCTCCCCCCTCTAGAGAAAATATCTGAACTCAACACTGGGTTCGGCTAGTCGTAATAGGCGAGGAATCCGGGACCCCTTCCCTTCTTCCCTCCTGCCAGTGGGTGGTTCTGACCAGCGTGGGACCTCCCCATATCCCAGAGGCTAGAGCGAAATAACCTTTCCTCAATTCGAAATATATATATATACTATTTTGTCATTTATTATTTTGTTTTATTTCATACGCTGAGAAAACTTAGTCTATGCCCGAGGTAGAGTTGGTCCAGAGAGACGCTCTGCTAATCTTTAAAGGAAATTTAAGAATATGCGGGTGGTATATTACTTCCCGAAACTAAAGGCGAGATCTGGCGGTCGTCGTCTGGAGTCATTACCTCTCCCTATTTGACCTTCCTGACGATGATGGCGACCACGACTTGAAAACACTACTTTTATCCCCATCTAACCCCAAGGCCTTAGAGGTGCATTTTGACATAACGGTTCATGCGCCCTTAATAAAAATATACTTAAACTTAACTAATATTATGCATTAAGACCTAATGTTGGCGCGACTTTATGAACAATAAACAAAGAAAATAAGAAAATAATTTTAAAATCAAACACACTTTACAAACGCATTAATTAACTTTCAATATCACATGCGGCGCAATATGACCTGACCGGTGCTGTGCCCTTATTTCTCACGTCATCTATTTGGTCACATAAGTGTCCTTCTATGTAAATGTTGTCCCCCTTTGTAATTTTTTTTTTAACTGAATAGGCCCCCGTCCGGGCCCGGGGTAGAATTGGCCCAGAGCATGGCTCTGCTTATCGTAAAAAGCGATTAAACAGAAAAAGTCCACCTCGCAAACATCAGCTAGTAAGAGGGGAGTATTTTACTCCTCGAAACTAGAGGCAGGCTCTGGCAATCGTCAGCGGGGACACCTCCCCTTTCCCTTGACGACCTTCCCGGCGACGATGACAATGACACAACGAACGATGACAAGGAATATGACGACCGCGATGTGAGAAACACCCTTCTGTCTTGGTTTTGAAGTAGTTTGTAGGGCGGGATGTTCTTCGAGATAAGTAAACTTCTTGATTTTGTCTTCGGTTTTCTCGTCTGGGCTGGTTGGTTTTACATCTGCCGACCAAAGACGTATTCTCAAACCACGCTTGGCCTTCACCCAGGCTCGATATGTCCAGCACGGGACTGTCCGTTCAACATGTCCTAGATAAGAAGGCCTAAGATAACCCAGTGAAGCTTAAGCAGAACTCGTGTCAATATATTATTCCTCTATCAGCTTGGGTTCTAGGTTGGCTCCCCTTTCCTCCCCCTACCCGTGGCTGGTTCTGCCCAGCTTGGCCCCCCCTCCCAAAATCCCCTAGGCTATAGTGGCACATTATGCCCTAACGGTTGACGCGCCCTGAATCCAAACAAACTATCAAAACTTAAACTAAATTAATCAAAACGACCACGACGTGAGAACCCCCTTTTCCCCCTGCCCTTGGCTAATTCTGATCAGCATGGGACTTTCATTCCTTCATCATCTTGGTTAGAGTGGCACATTATGACCCAACGGTTGACTCGCCCTTAGTATAAATAAACTAAAAAACTGTTCCATTATGCCTACGCATTAACTTTTTATCATGTCATGTTACAAAATACAATTTCGATGGAGAAAATACATAAACAAAAACCGCAAAATCTTTTTAATAACTTACAATATTACAGGCGGACTACTAAGACCCACCGGTTGAAGCACCCTTACTTCTCACGTCGTCGTCATCTGTTGTCAAATCTGCTTTATATAAATTTCCGAAGAATGCAGTCAGTGGACACAAGCAAAGACTATTGATTTGCTACAGGCATCATGTAATGTGATGCAAAAAACTATACAATGCTGTGTGGCCCACATTGACAAATATAACTGTCCTCCCGCCTCTCGTCAAAGATCCCCCACTCCCCCCTTCCCTTGATGACCTCGCCGACGACTACGACGACGACCTAGAATACGACAGATGTCCAAGACGATGACGACCCCAACGTGAGAACCCATCCCGTTTTCTTCCCCAGCTTGGGACTTTTCTCCACATATCCCCTGGTTAAAGTGGCGCATTATGACCTAACGGTTGACGCGCCCTTGTATCAAAACATCCCAAACATACAAAGAAAGCAATTACAAAATCAAACACGAAAAACTAAATTTATTTACTTACAATGACAGGCGGCACAATTTAATCTAGCCTGTTGAAACGCAACCTTGTTTCTTAGGTTGTTCTATATCGTACTCATAGATGTGACAATACAAGGTTCACGGCTGGACCACTACCCGCCTACCGTTGACGGGCCCTTAATCCAAATCTACCGTCTGGGCCCGGGGTAGAATTGGCCCAGAGCATTGCTCTGCTAATCGTTTAAGGCGATTAAACAGATAACGTCTACCTCGCAAACATCAGCTAGTAAGAGGGGTGTATTACTCCCTGAAACTAGAGGCGAGCTCTGGCAATCGTCGTCGGTGATAACTTTTCTTCAATTGACGAAGACCCCTTATAGCCGTGGCTGGTTCTAAACAGCATGGGACTATAGCGTCCCACATCTCCAAGGATAGGGTAACTCATTATGACGTTTCGGTGGATGGAATTGAATCAAAATTTGGTGTTCGTTTCCTTGAGGCTCTCTTTTCGTGTCCCCCGTTTGAGCCCGGGGTAGAATGGCCCAGAGCATGGCTCTGCTAATCGTACAAAGCGATCTAAGACAAAAATTCCACCTCGCAAATTTCAGCTAGTAAGAGGGGAGTATATTACTCCCCGAAGCTTGAGGCGAGCTCTAGCAAACGTCGTCTGGAAACCCTTCCCCTTCCCTTGACGACCTCCCTGGCGACGATGACAATGACACAACGAACGACTTCAAAGACGATGACGAGCGCGACGTGAGAATCCTTCTTTCCTCCCCCTACCCGTGGCTGGTCCTGACCAGAAAAGGCCCCTCCTTAAAACAAACACTCATTATGGCATGTCGGTTGACGCGCCTTTTATACAAAAAAATTAAAGAACAGTGTTGAATTTGTCCAAAACCTGATTGTCCTAATCATAGAAGGCTTGAGAGCAGAAAGTTCATCTCGCAAACATGAAATATTAGTTAATTGTCCCCAAAACTACAGGCGAGCTCTGGCAGTCGTCGTCGGTCATACCTAATCACTCCCTTGACAACCTTTCCGACGACGATGACACTGACACAACGAACAATGACAATGACGATTGCAATGTGAGAACCACCTCCAATTACTCCCTCTACCCGTAGCTGTTTCTGACAAACATATGGGCCACACCTCTCACATCCCCTAGGCTTGACGGTGACGTGTTCTTAATCCAAGTACACTTTTAAGATTATTTTTTGTTTCCCGTCTAAGTCCGGGGTAGAATTGGCCCAGAGCATGGCTCTGCTAATCGAACAAGGCGATTTAAGAGATAAAGTCCAATCGCAAACATCAGCTAGTAAGAGGTGAGTACATTACTCCCCGAAACTAGAGGTTAGCTCTGGCAATCGTCGTCGGTGACCTCCCCTTCACTTGACAACATCCCGACGACGATGACAATGACACAACGGACGATGACAAAGACGATGACGGCTGTGACGTGAGAAACCCCCCTTCCTCCCCTTACCCGTGGCTGGTTCCGACCAGCATGGGCCCCTCCTCTCCTAGGCCAGAGTGGTGCATTATGACCTAACGGTTGACGCGTCCTTAATCCAAATAAACCAAAAATCGTTTTTCCCAGTATCATGTCATAAAATATAATTTCTCCGCAGACATACCAAATAGAAACAAAACAACTAACTCGTTTTATAAGCTTACAATATAACAGGCGGCGCAATATTACCTAACCGGTTGGAGCGCCCTATTTTCTCGTCCTCAAACATAGAATGTAATCAAGTTTACGTATATTGTAGTCGGTGGATACAAGCAATGACTGTTGATCTTTGTTGTCCTCTTTTGTAAATCAGTTTTTTTTATGTGAATAATATAGTCGCTAAAGAAATGTGTAAGATGGAAATTACATTTTGTTAAATAGATTACTTTGGATGAGAAGTAAGCACGTCGCGGTCGTCGTCGTCAGAGAGGTCGTCATGGGGGGAGCTATCCTCGACGACGATTGTCATAGATCACTTCAAGTTTCGGGGTGTAAAATACTCCCTTGACATATACTAAAGCTGATGTTTGCGAGACGGACTCTATCTCTTTCCTCGCCTTTTACGATCAGCAGAGCCATGCTCTGGGCCAGACTCTACCCCAGGCACAAGCAGGTTAATTGTATTTGTCATCGTGTGTTTTCACATGTTCATCGTCTTTCCCGACGAGATGCAGGAGGACGATTGTTTGTCCATGTGGGAATCACACGACGTAGGCCTAGTTTATTATTTGCATCACTCAAGATGTCTGTCGCACATCTTTATTTTATTTTCATTTATTTTTATTTATTTTCAATTTATTTATTTATTTCCATTCACATAAACGACTTTTGTTTTGCTTTCCCTATAACTATCGATATAATTTTCTTTTCTTATATATTCACTTAGGAAACGATATAATAATCCAACACACCATTAACTCATCTCATCAACTTTCAATATCTCAGGCGGCGCAATATGACCTAACCGGTTGAAGCGCCCTTGTTTCTCACGTCGTCGTTTCTTCTTATTATAAGCATGGTTTTGAAAGAAGTTTCCCCGTCGGGGAGGTCCTCCAACTTCCATCTGCCAAGTCTTTAATTTGGTTTTTAGCAATACCCCGCCCTAGTTTACACCAGAGCCCATTATTATATTCAACCTATATCGATTTGATCAAAACTCTACTTGCGATAGTGTATTCAAAATTAACTTAAGAAGGGCCCGGTGAATAATTGGCTCAGAGCATGGCTCTGCTAATCGTAAAAGGCGATTCAAGAGAAAAAGCCCACCTCGCAAACATCAGCTAGTAAGAGGGGAGTATATTACTTCCCGAAACTAGAAGCGAGCTCTGGCAAACGTCGTCGGGCACACCTCCCCTTCCTCTGATTTCCTCCTCGACGACGATGACAATGAGACAACGAACGATGACAAAGACGATGACGACCGCGACGTGAGAAACCCCCATACCGTGGCCGTTTCTGAACAGCAAAGACCCTCCTCCCCATATCCCTGAGGCTAGAGTGGTGAATTATGATCTAACGGTTGACGCGTACTTAATCTAAATAAAACAAAAAACAAATAATTTAACGAAATTTAAGTAACATCGTACTCATTTCTTGAATTACTTTATTTTCATTCTCGTAAATAACTTTTATTTTGCTATTACATTCATTATAATCAGTTTATTTTGTTATCTATACACTTTGAAAACAATCTTATCACAAACACACCATTAACTCATCTCATCAACTTTTATTTTCACAGGCGGCGCAATATGACCTATCCGGTTGAAGCGCCCTAGTTTCTACCCGTCTGGGCCCGGGGTAGAATTAAGCCCAGAGCATGGCTCTGCTAATCGTAAAAGGCGATTCAAGAGAAAAAGTCCACCTCGCAAACATCAGCTAGTAAGAGCTGAGTTTATTACTCCTCGAAACTAGTGGCGAGCACTGGCAATCGTCGTCGGGAACAACTCCCCCTTCCCTTGACGACGTCCCCGACGACAATGACAGTGACACCACGAACGATGACAAAGAAGATGACGACCGCGAAGTGAGAACCCCCCTTCCTCCCCGTACTCGTAACTGGTTTTGACCAGCGTGGGCCTCTCTTCCGCTTATCCCCTAGGTTAGAGTGTTGCATTATGACCTAACGGTTGAAGCGTCCTTAATCCAAATAAACCAAAAACCATCCAAATAATTAAATATAACCTAATTAAACCGTACACAGTCGGCGCATTGTCATCCGTAACCGGTTGAAGCGCCCTAGTCACTCACATCTAACGACGTAGGTCTGGCGGAACGGCATTCACAGTGAGAATGTCTGTTTGTTCGATTCCATACGGCCAAACGGTCAAACAAATTGAGCTGAAGTTTTTAACAGACATTCGATACCAATGCTGTTAGAACTGCTAGCAAAATGAGATATTTCCTTTGCGATTTAAACCTACTTAAATAATAAATTAAAAAATAGGCTGCAAATGTGTAATACGGCAGTGCTTTTGTTCTTAAAAAATTTAGTTTGATCGATTTACTATTTTAATGTAGGCGATGACCAAGGTGTATCGAATCATGCACGCTCAAGGTAACCGGAAATTCCGCTCGGAGAAACCTTGCAAACTTCACTCGTATTTCTGACTGGCTATATTATGTTTTCCAGAAGACTGTACACGTATTTTAAAACGTGTTGTTGAATTTTCCAGAAATAATTAATTAAACGAGAATTCAAAAAATATCCACCCCGACCGTTGTTTTGATAGAACCTGGGTCTCCCATTTTCCGTGTATAAAGGCGCCTGAGACGACTATAGACTTTAGTTAAACGCCAAAGTCGTTGTTGGATGAGTAAGTGAATCATGTATTGTGTACCCGGGAACATTTGAATTTAAGCTTATTGATATATAAGATATAATTAAAAGAATTTTGAGTGTAGTTGGTATTAGGGCGCGTAAACTGTAAGGCCATAATGCGACACTCTAGCCAAAGAAAGGCAAGGAAGGAAAGACCCAGGCTGGATCCAGCCTTATGTATAAATGGTGAGGAATCAATTACTTTTCACTCACCCCGAGATAAGTAGCCCGGGTGTTTTTTATGTCTGTTTGTTCGCTCTGTACTGGACAAATATCATATCCGATCTTGATGAAAGTTGGAGAAGACTTTTGAAATCTATTTTACTTTGATTTGCCGCGTTCAAAGAAATATTTTTCGTGAATTTCGTTCTTTTATGATTTTTTGATTTTTATTACGATATTTTCGTGATATTTGGCCCGCGTCTGGGCAAATGGCTACACCGCTTTTGATTAAACTTAATGGGAACGTTTGAAATCACTAAACTTAGATGTGTTTTTATTAAAGGGACAATCGAAGAAATATTTCTCATAGAAATCATACTTCAGGTCAACGGCAATCAACCATAACATCTCACCCATCAGAGCGACTGGAAAAAGCGTTATACATATTTTATGCCGATTGGTTTGTTACCTATAATGCATGCGTGTTCCACTTGCCATTTGAGTTTATTAACAGCGTTGAATACAAACCAATGCACTGAATGTGGTCATGACAGGATTGAATGATGGTCGAAGAAATAGTGCTAAAAAGTTTTGTTTTTTTAGTGCAGAGAAGCGATTTATTTCTTATAGTACACAAACCTACATATTTGAAACACAGTTAATAAATTCACCGTCACGTATGCTATACCTTAAAACATTATCGCAACAATATACCACCCTCCGTAATACTAACTCGATGTATGGCGAAGAAATAATAAAATCAAGAAGTGAGGAACCGGCGCCTCCACCAACAATGTTATTCTTACGGAGTTAAAACTTTTCTTACTCTACCCGACACCTCCACCAACAATGCTATTCTTATGGAGATAAAACTTTTCTTACTCAACTCTCGTTTAACAATGTAGAACTTCTATTCAAACCACATGTCCGTCATCTCGGCATGGTGTTTGACAAAAAGCTAAATTGGAAAGACCACGTTGTTGAGTTACGCAAAAGATGCATGTTGAAAATCAACCTATTGAAAGTTCTCAGTAATACATCGTGGGGTGCAGATAGGACTTGCATGTTGAGAATTTACGGATCTATAGTTTGCTCCAAGATGGACTATGGATGTTTCGTATACTCTTCAGCAAGTAACACAACCCTTAAACTTCTAGACACTGTCCACCATTGTGATCTTCGTCTTGCTCTTGGTGCATTTCGAACAAGCCCGGTAGTCAGCTTGTATGCCGAGTCAGGTGTGTCCTCCTTGGCAGAAAGGCGAAACCTCTTGATGGGTATATACGTTATGAAAGTCATAGCTATGCTTAACCATCCAGCAAATCAGGATATATTTAATACGAAATTTGCCAGACAATTTGATAACAAACCAATGCAACCCTGCAACGGGAATAAGATGTAAACAATTGTTCATGTTTATAGATTTTGATCTACCAACAGTTTTTAATTTTGTTTTTAAGCAAAAACCCGCCCTGGTCTACACCAGAGCCGATTATTATATTCGACCTTTAACGTTTAAAAAAAACGACTTGCGATAGTGTATTCAAAATTAACTTTAGAAAGATTTGCCATAAACATCAAACGTTTCCTTTTGTATTCACAGATGGCTCTAAAATTGACAACAAGGTTGGAAGTGCCTTTAATTTCAGGCTAAGCAACGTGTGTTCAGTTTTCACTGCATAGCTATTCGCCATCCGAAAAGCTCCCTGATTCACTTCTACGTTGTCGATGTGGAGAAAATCTTTTATGTTCAGATAGCTTAAGTTCACAGTAAGCTATAAAACTCATGTATTTGCTACAAAACATCCAATTCTATTTAGAAAAACCAAACTTTAAGGGTTATATAATTCATTTGGCTGGATACCATGGATACGTTGGCATAGAGGGAAATGAACACACTGATCGGGCTGCTAAGGCAGCTTCCCAGCGTCGCGACGTTGAATTTGATCTAGTTCCCATTCCAGATGTCAAGAGTGGATTCAAGCAACGATTGTTGGATTTGCGACAAGCATCTTGGGATGTGGTGTAAAATAACAAATTGCATAACTTGATGCCCACACTAACAACTAACAAAAATCGTCCTCCTACTTCTCGACTCTCACAAAGAGAAGAGTTGGTTTTGTTTGTTCATTTACTTACTCAAATAACAAATTGGTAAACAAATAAATACAAAATACAATTAAATAAAATTAATTAAACATTTTTGGAGGGCTGGTTCTGACCACCAGCATGGGCCCCTCCTCCCCATATCCCCTAGGCCAGAGTGGCGCAGAATGACCTAACGGTTGACAAGTCCTTAATCCAAATAACCAAGAAGCTTTTCTATGCATAACTTTTCTGTTCGTCCGTATGTGCTTGTGTCAGAGCTCAAGATAAAACAAAATAGCAACACAATTTGCACTAGGCCCCTATGTTAAAATCTGAGGGGGGCTGAGCCTCCAGAAATTTTTCAGGGTGGCTCTAACCCCGACCCCCCCCCCATCCCCCCGTGGTCAGCGCCTATGCACCCGCCTGGGCCCGGGGTAGAATTGGCTCTGCTAATCGTACAACGCGAGTAAAGAGAAATAGTCAATCTCGCAAACATCAGCTAGAAAGAGAGGAGTATATTGCTCCCCGAATCTAGATGCGAATTCTGGCAATCGTCGTCGGAGACACCTCTCCTTTCCCTTGACGACTTCCCCGACGACGATGCCAATGAAACAACGAACAATGACAAAGACGAGGACGACCGCGACGTGATAAACCCCCCTTCCTCCCCTTACCCATGGCTGGATCTGAAGAGCATGTGCCCCACCTTCCCATATCCCTATAGGCTAGAGTAGTGCATTATGACCTAACGGCTGACGCAGCATTAATAAAAAAAATTCCCATCAAGCTAACATCAGCTAATGTGTATGGAAGTATTTTACTCCCCGAAACTAGAGGCGAGCTCGGGCAACTTTCGTCGTGGACCTTGCCCCTTTCCATTACGACCTCCCGATGATAACGATATTGACTTCACGAACGATAAAAAGGCGATGACGACCGCGACGTCAGTACAACCCCTTTCCTCACCCTACCTGTGGCTGTTTTTGACCATCATGGGCCCATCTTTTTAATAAAAAATTTTTCATATCATACACATTTCTTTAATTGATTTATTTCCATTCACATAAATAACTTTTGTTCTGGTGTTACTATCATCATCATCATTTTATATTCTTCTATATACACTTAGAAAACAATCTAATCATCAAACACACCATTAACTCATCTCATCAACTTTCAATATCACATGCGGCGCATATGACCTAACCGGTTGAAGCGCCCTATTTTTTTAGGTCGTCATTATCGTTTTTTCTTAAGATGTCTGGGCCCCAGGTTAAATTTGGCGCTTTCATTTCGCAAACATTAATTGGTAATACGGGAAGGTATTATTCCCCAAAACTAGAGGCGAGCTCTAGCAATCGTCGTCTGGGACCTCTTCACCTTCCCTTGATGACTTTCTCGACTACGACGACGACGACGTCAATGACATATAAATCTCCCCTTTCCTCTCCCTATACCCGTGGCTGTTTCTGACCAGCATGTGATTCTCCCTACCCTCCCACATCCCCTAGGCTGGAGTCGCGTTTTATTACCTAACAGTTGACGCGCCCTTAATTATTTTTTTTTAAATCAATACTGACATAACATTACTTCGATTTAATTACTAACAGTATCTCAGGCGTCGCAATGATCGTAAGCGCCCTAGTATCTCTAGTCGTTGTATGAGGGTGATTTGAGTTACTCACAACTGTTTTCAACTCAGGTTCCTGCACAATATTGTGTTTTGAGGATAATTAGGTTCCACAACACATTCATCTAGTTGATTGTGCCAGAGGATGACAGAAGAGAACACAGCTCCAAGCTCACTTCGTGACTGTCAACGTTAAAACAAATTACAATAAATATGTAAATTGACATTACAAAATATATATTATATACATAAATTAGAATTAAAATTATTATTATTGAAATTATTATCGGTAAAACCATAAACAAAATTTAAACCCGTCTGGGCCCGGGGTAGAATTGGCCCAGAGCATGGCTCTGCTAATCGTAATAGGCGATTCAAGGGAAAAAGTACACCTCGCAAACATCAGCTAGTAAGAAGGATAGTATATTACTCCCCAAATCTAGAGGCGAGCTCTGGCAATCGTCGTTGTGGACCTTGCACCCTTCCCTTGACGACCCCTCAACGACGATGACGATAATGACACCACAAACGATGACGAAGACAATGACGAACGCGACGTGAGAACTCCCCCTTCCTCCCCTTACCCGTGGTTGGTTCTGACCAGCATGGTTCGCTCCTTCCCATATCCCCTAGGCTAGAGTGGCGCATTACGACCCAACGGTTGACTCGCCCTTAATCCAAAGAAACCTACAAAAAAGACCAAATGCCAAATACCGACATTATCAATGATATTTAACATCTATAGCAGTAGGCTAGATCCCCAGTCATTGGTCCACTGGCGTGACAATTAGGAGTCATCTTGAATAGGTCAGTTTGTATGTTTAAGTAGATTGTAGCGATTTGTAGCCCAAACCTTTGTATTATACCTGTCAGGTTGACAGGTGAGCATATAAGCCATTAACAACAAATGATTACTAAATTTCTCTATGCAATATTTTTTATTGTTTCTGTTTGTGCATTTCCATGCTGCACATAGCTAAAACCATATCAAACAATCCAGAAAAATACTTTATCCCATTTAAAACATAATGTAAAGCAACCCCGTCTGGGCCCGGGGTAGAATTGGCCCAGAGCATGGCTCTGCTAATCGTAAAAGGTGATTCAAGAGAAAAAGTCCACCTCGCAAACATCAGCTAGTATGAAGGATAGTATATTACTCCCCGAAACTAGAGGCGAGCTCTGGCAATCGTCGTCGGGGACCTTGTCCACTTCCCTTGTTGACCCCCCGGCGACGATGACAATGACACAACGAACGATGATAAAGACAATGACGACCGCGACGTGAGAACCCCCTTTCCTCCCCTTACCCGTGGCTGGTTCTGACCAGCATGGGCCCCTCCTCCCCCCCCCCTTAGGCTAGAGTGGTGCATTATGACCTACCGGTTGACGCGTCCTTAATACAAATAAACAAAAAATAAATTGAAACGCCAAATCGCCATCTTGAATAGGTCAGATTAACGCTTCAACTTGCTACGCTACCATCTGTACGGACGTATTTAAGAGGGGGGATCTAGCATACTATAGATGTTAATTATCATTGACTTTGTTAATTCGAGCGCTAAGCGCGATACTCTGATCCGGGAGGTCCCGGGTTCGAATCCCGGCTTGACCGGCAATCCTGACTGAAGGTTTTTCCCGAGGTTTTCCTAAGTCGTTAATGCAGCTTCCAGGCGATAAAAGAGGAAAAGTCCATTAAGCAAACCACTTTGTTTGTAGGAAAGTATTTTAGCTCCCGAAACCAGAGGCGAGCTCTAGCAGTCTTCGTCGGCGAACCCTTTTCATTCCATTGACGAACTTTACGACAACGACGATCATGGCAACACGAACGATGACAAAGACGATGACGACCGCGACGTGAGAACCCCCTTTCCTCCCCTTTCCCGTGGCTGGTTCTGACCAGCATCCTCCCTATATCCCTTAGATTAGAATGGTGCATTATGAGTTATGACCTAACGGTTGACGCGTCATTTATCCAAACAAACAAAACTAAAAAAACTAAAACTGAACTAAAATGCCCCTCTCATCATCAAGATGTCTAGTTTTTAATTTGTTGAAACCTGCCCCGGGAATGATCTCAACAATGAGAAAGTGTGCGTATGTGGGCCTAAGTTTGTTATCTCCCGCGAGTGAGCTTCTCACGTAGTCCAGAGGCGAGGCTTATTACTCGCTTTTTAAAAACTTTTTAATTTCAATATTATCAATATTACCTCGGCCGCCTGGCGATTACCGACGAATCTGCGCAACTTCCGCCGTCAGCCTACGCACAGGTCGCAGCCGCTTAAATGCAGCTTCATGTGGAACTAGTGCGTTTTCACACGGACGATAACGAAACAAAATGAATATTAACTAACAGCATCTCTCTAAGACATCATAAATATTTTATGAATATAGGACTATTTCTTTCCGGCGCGCAATGAAAGTAGTGCTTCGACGCAGGGGCGTAGGAAATATGTCTCAGCCATTGATATTTAACCCCTATTGTAGGCTAGATTAGAGTATCAAAAAATACTTGCGCACTAAGGCGCGAGCGTAGCAAATTAAAGCGTCGCAAATATATTCAGTTTCAAGATGGCGATTTTTGGCGTTTAAATTATGGCTGTTTTAAAGCATCATAGTATTTTAGCCTGATTGTTTGATATTGTTATTAGCGGGCAGCATGGGATTGAAACAAACAGGAAACATAAAAAAAGAGTATTGAGTAAGGGAATTTAGTTATCTTTAATGTAACGGCTAGTATGCACAGCTGCTATATTTGCGGCCATATTTAAAATATTCGGTGCTTACAAATAGCTCTCGCCATTTAATTAACATGCTGAACAGGGATTTCAAGATGGCTTCTAATTGTCAAACGAAGTAGTACCATCGACTGCTATCTAGCCTACATAGTTAATTTATCATTGTCCTCAGCAAATGTCGAGGCGGCGTGCGCACTAGCATTTGTTGAAGACTGCATAGACAAGCGTACGATATGGACGCCTGCACAGAGCAGCTCGAGCAGAGACAGATGTGTTTGTGTATTTAGCCATGGATGAATATTGAATCTCCGAGAAAATATTACGAACTGTTGAATAGAAGTCAATTAGTTGAGTTGAATTTTCATCTGATTGATATTAAAGGAGGGGGGGGGGGGGGTTGTATACAGCAAGCTTGTTCTCACTAGCAGAATGCTTGGGGGGGGCTTTGCTTCACGGGGGGGGGGAATGTACGCCTAGGCTACAAGGAAGGCAAACAGTTTCTCTTTCTTCTGTCTAGTACTGGAATGTCACCTATGCTGGTTCTGTAGCTGCAGCATAGGACTTGTATCTGTTTGAAATACGTTTTAAAACCGCTGACACTTCCCTATTCTGAAAGTGGCTGGTCTGTCCATATGCTTGGAACAACCTCCTGTGTCCCGCTGGTCTCCTAGTGTCCGGGCACCGGGTAGAATTTGGCCTCTCAAGAGGCATGGCTCTGCTATCGTACCAAGCGACTTAAGGAGAAAAAGATCACTCTACGGCTAAAAGCATAAGCTGGTAAAGAGTAGTATTTTTATTTAACGGATACAGCCCCCCTCAGTAGAACTAGAGGCGAGCTCTGGCAATCGAACGTCGGAGACACCAGTGTCATCCTTTTCAAAACAAAAACTTGACGACTCTCCACCGACGTACAATGACATATGACGCGAACTGAAAAGAATGAGCAACGACGTAATGGCTAATACCGCGACGTAAGAATCCCACCGCCTCTTCCTCTCCCCTATTATACTCCATGCGCTGAAGTTCTGACAAGCATGGGCCCCTACCTTCCCAAATCCCCTAGGCTCAGATTGCGCAGCATTATGACTTACGGTTGACGCGAGGCCCATATCCATAATAATCAAAACATGAATCGTTGCGCAGACCATGCAGGCTAGTAAGAAGGTTGATTATGACTTACTTCCGAACTCGCTTCGAGCGAGCTCAATGGCAGGCGTCGTCGGAGAACTCCTATTCTCCCCTTCCCTTCCCCTGATAACACGAACGATGACAAAGACGATGACGACGACGACTGCGAGGTGAGAACCCCCCCAGCCCCCCCTTCTCTCCGCTAACCACCGATTGGCTGGGTTAATGGACAGCATGGGCGCCCTACTTCTCGCATATTACCTAGACCTCAGCTAGATGGCGCATTATGACATAATGTGCAGTTCCAATCTAGCCCACGGACCTTAGTCGGGACTGTGTTCTGTAAGTTCTGTGTAACTGTATCAGCGATCGGCATATTAAACCTGTCTTAAGGCAGCGGAGGGACAGCCAACGCATACAGTAAGGTAGTGTTACTGTGTACATTGAAGTGAACGTATTACTATAATGTTTTTTTAAGATCCTGTGCCCGTAGTCACTAAAGCTCTTGTAGGATATTGTCATGAAGAGGACTTAGGCCCCTAGCCATATAGGTTTTTCATCATGCCTGAGTGATGCAATTGGGGGTCTGCAGCATTGTCGACCCTTAGGGCCAGGCACCTCCTAACATTGAACACGACGCGTTATGTCTTGGAGATTTCTGGGACGTGGGCCTGCTGATGGGTTTGAGGACATACGTTAATTTAGAGGACCGGCAACCGTATTGGATGACAAATAACCTTTCCTATTTCTGGCCTTAGGATGAACCTATGAGGCTCCGTCTGGTAGACTCGTGGTTGATAGACCTCTTCTGCCTCTATGACTTATTATTGGTTGCATATCTTACGCGAATGCTTGTGGGTGTCCGTTACGGGTTTAGGACTGGCTCTTCCTTCCGCTCGGATCACCCTGATGTCGAACCCCTGGCGTATGTCTTCTCTCATATTCACCTCTTCTATTCTTTGCTGGCCTATCCTTTGTGTCACATGATTCTTCATTCAGTAATCCTACTTAGACTCTCCCTGGACATCGTGCTATTTCTTGTAGCGATTTTTTTGTCACTCCCCCGTCCTCAGTCCTGTAGCGCTTGTCATCCACCTTCACGATCTTCGTGTTTATTACTACCCTTGACTCATCCAGCCCGTCGATCTGGCTCCCTCTCCCCCCTCCACGTACGGTTGACCAGGTGGGGTCTCTCAGTCTCAAGCGGCTCACAGGGAGGGATTTACCCTATGATAACGTCCCCTTTGTCTCGTAATTGTCAACGATCGTATCAACGTACTAAAGCACTCGCGTCATCGTTCAGCGCACTTACCCTTTAAACGATGGATGGATAGTTCACTGGAATTAAAACCGCGCGGAAAATTGCAGTTTTGTTCCCTTTCCTCGCCTCGGGTGATATCTCGAGAATGATGTAACCAACATATCTAAACACTGATTTCTAGACTCGATCTGTGGTTTGGTTTGAACAATGTAATGCATCAAGTTGCGCAATCTTTATTTCTATAGCAATTTTAAAACCCGGTCATGGTATGTGCAGTGGTCTTGAATCCTTGTGGTGTAGTTGTGATGTCTAAGAATCAATCCTCCTGTATTTCGATATAATTTGTGTCTCACCGTACATCAACCAAGATTTCTTGACCCTCATTGAACTCACATTTGTTCTGGGGTTTACAGGAAGTTTTTGGACCACGAGATCATTATTATTTAGAGCCAACAAGCCTACTACGAGTCCTTTAACAATCACAGGGCGGCGGAAAATAAATATTACCTAACCGGTTGAAAGCGCCCTAGTTTCTTCGTCACGGTCGTCGTAGCCCAGAATGTGGACAGTCCTACCCCTCTTTAGCCTCTCACAGGTAAAACTGTAGTATACAATTTTAAATTTTTTATCGTGGGAAACTTGTTAGGGTGCAATTAGCCCCTCTTCAGGTGAACTAGGTATGTGCGGATAGGAAATTGTGAAGGGATGTCCGAGGGGGCTGTTTAAAGAGACATTCAATCCGCTTGCATTCGTATTAAACGACTGCAGGAAAACCTCGGAAAAAACCTTACGTCAGTATTGCCGGTCTCTGACCGGGTTCGAACCCAGGGGACCTCCTAGAATCAGAGTCGAAGCCCAGAGCCAGAACTCTGTCGGTAACTGTAGTATTAGCCTACGCCAAGTTTGGTGGCCTATAACATAAACTATTAAATAACAAATGAAACCGAATATAAGCAAAAGTTTAATATTAATGTAATTCATGTTACTTATGTATATCGTGTGATCATGGGTTTACATAGTGTGTCGAGCCCTTAACCAAAGTAAACTAACATAAGTTTTAGATATATGGTTTCGGTGATTGGAAATACTTGTAGAACGCACAAGAGCTTTATAAATATGGTTTCTCGAGAATCAAGCTTCTCTTATTAGAAAGGGGGGGGGGGTAGTCGAGAATAAAGTTATGTTAGTTATATCCATCGCATGAGAGTATTTCGTGTAATGATTAAGGCCACAGAAAGATTCCCGTATCAGCCGTACCGCTACGTCAATGAGGCAATGTACTGCTATGTGTTTTTCTACATGTATCTTAACAATTGTGCCCTAAATCCAAATAAGACTTTTTTTATTTTTTTATTTTTTTGTTATTTTTATTCCAACAAAGATTCTTTCTCTCTCCTGCTATCACTATCATCATGAATCATTTTCTTATATTTTATAATCTTAGAAAATAATAATAAATATAATCATCAAACAACGGAATGGCACTACAAATTCATTTAATTAACTTTCAATATCACAGGCAGACGCAATATAACTTAGAGGGGTTGTGAATGTCCCTAGTTTCTACACGATGTCGCTTGTATTCTGAACACTTTCCTGATGTATCGAATGAGTTTGTGTTATTACACACCCAGAATCTGTGTGAATCTGACAATCGAGTCAAAAACATCGACCCGATCTTTCTCAGATAATCTATATAGATATAATATACTCCATTTGGAACCTTGGCTAACTTGACCACCAGTAGAGCATGGTCTGCTAATCATATATTTCCGAGGAAAGAGATAAAGTCCGATTCCGCGACGAGCTATCAGTTACTAAAGAGGGAGTATATAGCTACGCCTGAATACTAGAGGGCGAGCTCTGGCAGTTCATCGTCGGGGAAATCCATCCTCTCCGATATGCCCGGTAGTAGTTGGCAGCATTACGTACCTAACGGTTGACGCGCTCGTACGCTCCTTACATGCAAATATCTATAAGAATATAATCCAAATTTACATTTTAACACTCAGATCTAATTTGTATTAAACTAAAAAAAACAAGTGAACTGTGATAAAAAATTGCAGAATGTACCATATATGATGCCTTGCGCACAGGCATCCAAAACTAGTGCTCACTTTTTCGCAATCATAAAAAAAGAAACGATTATCCAAAATGATAGACGGCGACAACTTTTCTAATTGGGAGGGGATCATTCATACTATTTTTTAGTGAGGAGAAAATTTAAATGTTTATTTCGCTACCGGCGATCTAGGGCCACGACAAACTACATTTGAGTTTTTTTTTCCGAAACTTAGAAAAACAATAAAATCATAATTTTATTTTTTAAACATCAAACATCACCACAATTAATCTACCATTAACTTACAACGTCCACACGGCGGCTTATATTACCTTTATGAATTAAACGGTTGATGCGCCCAGTGCTCCTCACGTCGTATTTTAAATTTTTTTTGAAGTGGTTTGAGGTTGGGGGTGTCATGCAATACTCAATCCTTGCCATAAACAACTATTTTCTGCTGTCCACAACACAGTATGTCAGATACAGTGTAACTTAGTATAGTTTTGATCTTGAATACATAAATGTATTTCAAACGATATGTCCATTATTATCGATTTGTTTTGATAATGACCGTCATCCCAACATTTTTCTTTTTCCTTATATATACACCTAGAAAAACAATATAATCATCAAACACCCCATAAACTCATCTCATCAACTTTCAATATCACTGTCGCCCAAAAAACTTTTTAAACTGTTTTGAATCGCCCTAGTTTTCAAGTCGTTCGTCGACTCTACAGAGAAGTTTTTCTTTCCTTTATATTTATAATAAAATTAAAACATAAATCTAGGCCATTCGAACACACCAAAAAACTTATTTCTTAAATTTTAATATTCACAGGCGGCGAAATATGACCTGTAAAACCGGGGGGGGAGGGAAAAAGAGCCCTATTTTCTTCTCGACGTAGTCATTTAAGAAGAGTCTCCCTTTTGGGCCCGGGGTAGTTGCCCAGATCCTGGCTCTGCAAATTCGTAAAGCGATTCAAGAGAAATGGTCCATCTCGCAACAGAACAGCTGGTCAGAGGGGAGTATATTACTCGCCCGAAAATAGAGGGGAGCTCTGGCAATCGTCGTCGGGGACACTGGCCCTCTTTCCCTTTCGACTCCTTCGACGACGATGACGACAATGAACACCACGATCGATGACGATGACACTGACGACCCAGCGACGTGAGAACACCCCTTTCTCCCTTCCCTTAGCTTGTTTTCTGACCAGCATGGGCCACTTTCTCCACCCCCCCCCTCACTAGGTTAGTAAGTGGTGCATTATGACCTAACGGTTGACAGTGTCCTTAATCCAAATAAAATTTAAAAATGGCAATCGTCGTCAAGGATCTTGCCGCCCTTCCCTTTGACGACTGCCTCGAGCGACGATGACGACAAATGACACCACAAAACGATGACAAAGATAATAACACCGAGGACTTGTGAATCCCCCCACTTCTCCTCCCTGTTACCCGGGCTAGTTCTGGACCTGCTTGGCTCCTCTCTGCCCCCCCCCCCCTTCTAGCTGAGGGTAGGAGTGGTGCATTTGACCTAGACGTTTGATCCCGCGTCCTTAAAATCCAAATAAACCAAAAACCTCCCATATCCCTAAGCCTAGAATAACGGGGGCATATGACCTTACTGTTGACGTGCGCGGCCTTTATTCAAATAAAACCTAGTGAAAGAAACTCCTCAAAAGAGTACACGTACATTTGACTTGAACCCTGGTAGATTTCAGGGAGTTTTCAATGGCGCTCGAAACTCCAGCAGTGCCGGAGGTGGTCAACCTAAGAACGGGATGGGGTCATTTTCCGGCGAACCGGCATGGAATGTATTTTGTAAGAATTCACACCTAGAGTGGCCTATTATATCTTGAAGAATTAACATCCACACACACTGGGGGCCCCGGGGTAGAATTGGCCCAGAGCTTGGCCTGGCTATACATCGTAAAATGCGAAGAAAAAGAAAATTCCATCTCGCAAAGTTCAGCATTGTAGGGTGACTTTTTTAAACTCTTCAAAACTAGGGCGTGAGCTCTGGCAATCATCGTCAGCCTTGCCCCCCGAAACGATGCCCTTGACGATTTTTCCCCTGCGATGACACGACAGACCGATGTTGACGACAATAACACAAACACCCAAACAATGACAAAGGAAACAATGACAACTCGCGACGTGAGATTTTTCCTTTCTTTACTATTAACCCGTGGCTGGGCTCTGACCCAGCATGGGCATCTCTTCCTCGCCTATCATCCATAGCTAGAGTGGGCGCATTAACGACCTTAAAAACGTTTGACTGGTCTTATATCCAACTAAACTTTTAAAAAAATACCATACCTCATTTCATTGACTACAGTATCTCAGGTGGTCGCGCAATATGATTATTCGTTGCAGTGCCTCCGCCCCGAAACACTAAAAGAAAATAAAAAAATCACTTTTATTTTGTTATCACTAATCACCAACATCTCTATCACTTTCTATTCTTTAAAAACTTACAAAACAAGATACACATTTAACAAATTACAAACGTCAATTGTATTTACTTACAATATTACAGAAAAGTTGCAATATGACTTTTCCAGTCGAAGCGCGGATACTTCCTCACGTCGTCGTCTTGTGATATTTCATATAGTTATGTTATGTTGATATATATGTTTGAAGTATCTTTGAACAGATTAATATCACGCCCAACGACAGTATTATGAAAAACTAACTTTTAAATCTCCCGAACGTTTCGGAAAAACTAACTAGGTTTTCACAAAAATTTTCCAAGGGAAAAGGGTAAAAAAAAAACAAACTCTTGTTTTTTTAAATTTAATATTACATTATACAATTATTATTAAAATTTAAATTTAGTAATTAAAATTAACGAGTAGAGACATTGTGCTATGAGTAAACTTTGGTATTCACAGATTGGCTCTCAAAATAAAACAACAATTTTGGAAGTGCCTTTTATATTGCTCCACCTTAACTGATCGTATTCAAGGCTAAGACGAACGTGGTGTTCACGTTTTTTACTGCAGAGTTATTCACGAATCCGTTAAGACTCTTAAATTACATTCACTAATTTTCTGCTAATTCTGCTAAGTCGTACAAGGCGATTCAGAGAAAAAGTGTCGACATCCGCAAACAGCAGCAAGTATGAGGGGTAGTATTTTTTTACTCTTCCCCGTAAAGTAGAGATTCTGCTCTGGGCCATCGTCGCTCTGTGAACTTGCCCCCATGAACGTACATACCTTGATTGACCCCTCGCCGACGATGACGACAATGACACCACGAACGATGACGAAAACAATAACGAGTTCGACTTGAGAACCCACTTTCCGCCCCTTCCTTACCCTTGGCTGGTTCTGACCAGCATAGGCTCCTTCTTCCACCCCTAGGTTAGAGTGGTGCATTATCACCTAACGGTTGACGCGTCCTTGATCCTAATAAACCAACCCTTCTTCACGCTATTGCGTGATTTCTTTTCTTTCTACACCCTTCGGTTGGTACCGTGTAGATGTTCTTCATAAAGTTTTACATTTGAACGTGGGGAGATCAATTATGAGCCCTGTAGTAGAATATTTAAGTTATTCAGCTGGGTTAGGTTTATCTGAATGTGGCCGTGGGATTGGTGGATTAAAGCTGACAAGGAACACACTGGACACGCACGACAGATGTTCGTTACAAAGAGATCCCAACGGATACTATCTGCGATTATGCCATACTCAGATTTATGTAAAGACTTTTAGTTTCAAGGGAAAGTACGGTAAGCTTTTTTCTTTTCAATTACTTCGCGAACATTGTGCAAAGAAAATGCTGATTAAGTGCGCCTTGGGGGGGGGGAACGTGGAACTAAGCCCCCCCTCCAGACTAATATGTCCTTCAGTCGCCTAAAGTAAAGGTCGCCTAATTTTTGTCTTGGCATTTTCTTTCTGGCAGGCACTAAATGCGTCACGTAAATATTGTGTGAATGCAGATTAGGGTTCGCCTTTGGGGGGGGGGGGGCAGGTTCAAGCCAGCATGGTATTCTTTTGGTTAGTGAAATAAAACACCCTGGGGGCCCAGGGTAGTATGATAGCTCTGAGGGCATGATTCTTCTTATAGTAATAGGCGAAATAGAGATGAGACAATCTCATGAACATCACCTTGTATGGCAGCCGAGAATTTATAACGGATGAAAAGTGAGTACGACTGCGACGTGAGAACCACCCTTACCTCCCCTTACTCAGTGGCAGGTTCTGACCAGCATGCTGTGCCCCCCCATCACATTAATCCCCCTAAGTGCTAAAGTTGTGCAGTGATAAACGGTTGGACGCGTCCTTAATCCAAAAAATCCAAATAAAACATTTACAGTTCTACCCCAAAAAGAAGACTTGCCTGAGATGGAAACCCCTTTTTAAATTCCTTGGACTGGAATTTACTAACTAAAGATTTTATCTTGAGTTTTAAACATTTAATGTATTTTTAATTTGTATTTGAATTGTTTGTGTTAGTTCTTATGTGTGTACCATGAAGTCCAATGTGTCCAAGGATTCTAATAAAATAATATTAATTATATAAAAAATATGAAAAATATGAATGATTGGATGAACGTAGCGAGCGAAGCGAAGATTCCATTTCACTACACTGGAGAAAAAAATCCGGAATGTTTTTTTTCTTTTCATTTTTTCTTTTTGTATTTTTGTGCGTTTGTTAACAGTTTAACACGATTCCGGCTAAACCAAAACTCCAATTGCAATGAAATTTTCTAGGAAACCTTCAAAATCTCTGAACTTAGAACTGCCACGTTTTTGAGTGCAATCAAAAAATTATTTCTCATGATAATCGCAATTTTAACGATTTTTTTTTTTTTTTTTTCGGGAAATGTGTTTTTTAAAAATGTCTCCAGGGGGGGGGGGGGGGGGGGTTAGCAGTACAACTTTATTTTCAAAACAAAGCCATGCCTTTACCTTGCCTTGAAGACGACAGAAAAGGAAAACAAAATTAATTAATTTAGCATTTATTACAAAGTACGTTTAAAACCAATAAGTAACAATTAGTTACGGTGATTATGAAAAAATGACAATGAAGTGAAAAATTAAGTGAGAGTATGCTTTGTGAAGTATAAAAATAACAAATACAGATTTATACTAGCTTCTTCTTCTTGCTTTGTTGTGTTCCCTATAGATGATTTCCTAAAAAATGCGAATCAAAAAAAAAAGATCCGTTAAAAAGCAAGGAGGCACCAAGTCATAAAATAAAACCACTCGCATTTAGCCAAACGTTTGCACAATTTAACAAAAATCCGGCTGTCCTATTAAGGCCCGATCGACTCCTCAATTTCCTTTAAAATCATATGTTGTGAGAAAATATGGACGGTAGCCCTCGTATATGTCTTTCTTTCTCGATCCACTTCTTCGCTATGTCCAGGTAATCCACCTTCAATCTTATGGTAGGGTCAATGATATGCCGTGGCTAGTTTATTTCGTAATGCAATTATATCCACCCTCACGGCTACTGTCATTAGCTCCCAAGCACGCGGCCGACTCTTCTTACATATCGGTCCAAACCTTTGAGTTTTCAGCTGTTTTGCTGAGGGCAGATCGGATTCTATTGGTGGCGATTGTTCCTTAGAAGTTCTCTTCCATGTTTCAATGAGGCCAAGAACCTAGCATGCTTCATTCGGGGGGAAAATTGTATGACTTTTCCACAGAACCTTATATTTTTAATGAATTCATATACTCGTGTGAATTTGAGCGCAATAGGGGGGAGAATTATATTTTTATCATGAAATTCGTCATTTTTAAAATACGATTTTTTTAAATTTTTAAAACATGTTTTTGGACTTACTACACCCTACATGCTTTATCTCCCTATTGTAAAAACTTTATTTACTGAACGTTAATCTTATGAATTAATTATTGGTGTGAATTGATCTCATCACAATTTCTTTATCCTGAAAGTCGCAATTTTATAATTTTTTTTTTATTTTTTTTTTCGATTTTTTTTTAAAATTTCTTTGGGGAAAAGGGGAATAACACCTACTGCGTTAATTCCAAATGTGATGATTTTTTTTCAACAGACAGAACCTTAATTTTATGAATTTATATATTCCGTGTGAATTTGAGCCGGCAATGCAGAGGGGAAGAATTAATTTCTCTGATGAACACAAAGCAGCTCATATGCACCATCATAAACGCTCATGTCCAACAACGCGCCTTTGAAAAGCGTTTGGCGGAATCTTCCTAGTATATAAAAATTTAAAAAATATATTGAAAAAGTCGACCATAAAAGTTAGTCATGTGAACTGAAAAGGAAGACTCTATAGTATCAAGAAATAATTAAGTAATTAAAAATAAACACAAGGTTCCTGTGAAAGTGACAACTCGCAGCAAGCGGTGGCTACTTACAAGACGGTGAACCAAGCCGACCTTGACATCTCAACGTGCAGTGGTTTTCCATTGTTACATCGGGCATCGAAGGCCTATATTTTTTTCTAGTCCAGTCTTCTTAGGCGTTGCTCGTGAAATTGCTGCTCCTTATATAAATGGATTAGATTATTAGTGTGTTTGTTGTTTCATTAGTTCCTGGTCTAACATTCTCCCACGGTTGTCCTTTCTTCAGTGCCTGTTTGTTTTGAAGTGTGTGATTTGTCAGTTGTGTTACGTACTAAAAGGTCGTTGCAGCTTTCCTCTCAGCTGGCCTATGCACAGTATCCTGCACTCTGGCGTGTCAACGTCATAGAGCGAAGATTCCTTATTACTTGGACTGAACCCACGCGTTTAATAAATCGTTTTCATATGTTGTATTCAATTATATGATATTAATATGTCTTAGGGCTTAAGTGGTCTTGACTTAGAACAATGATAAAGAAGATGGTTACGCGCTTCGTGAGGACCCCCCCATTCCTCGCCCTTCCCATGGCTGGTTCTGAACCCTCCCCCCCTCACCACATCCCCCAGAATAGAGTGACACATTATGTGACGAGCCCGTAATTGAATCCAAATCTTATTTCCATAATTTCCTCCCCCTTTCCATGGCTGGTTCTGACCAGAATGGGCCACCCCTCCCCACATCCCCAAGAATAGAGTGGCACATTATGAGACGAGCCTGTAATTGAATCCAAATCTTATTTCCGTCACCTACGCTCCCCCTCAGACCCGTGTCTGGTTCTGCCCGAGCTTAGCCACCCCTGAGCTTCCCCCACATCTCCCAAGAATAAGTGTCACATTTATGTGACGAGCCCAGTAATTTGGAATCCACATCTATTTCCTCCCCACTATCCGTGGCTGGTTCTGAACCAGCATGGTGGCGCACCGCCTCCCCACATCTCCAAGGTGAGTGGCACAATTATGTGACGCCCCTTAAATGATCCCAAAATTTTATTCTACCCCTACACTTAGCTGGTTCTGACCAGCATGTGAACCACACGTCTTGGGCCCATGAGGCAAATTGTCCGGGGTGTAGCCGTGAGTCCCTTGCAGCGTCTGAATTTAGAAACCCTAACGTCATAATACGTGTGTTCTATAGGCTGCAGAGTGTCGGGGATTTAAGTCCCAAGAAGAGAGTCTAGGGGCCGGAAGAAGATTAAGCCCGAGGGTATTTTCCTCTTCCGATCATATACAAGATAACACTAGTATCACCTAGTTTTTAGGTACAGCCGCAGTGAGAGGCGAGCTCTGGCCGGAGGTACGTGAGGAACTCCCCCCTGCGCCCACCTAGCCTATTGTCCGTGGCTGGTTGCATTTCCCCCACTCTCCTAGCACACGGCAATCACACATCCCCAATCGTCTGGGCCCGGGAAAGAATTGGGTTATTTTACACCTCTCCGGGAAAAAACTAGAGCGAGCTCTGGACTTTTAGTCGGCGAACGACTACAACATAATAGCACCAACGGTTCTTCCTTTTGATGATAACCTAGCGAAGTGAGAACACCCTCTTAAATCCCCCTATACAACCTGTCTTATAATGACCAGACATTGGAAACCTTTGTGCATTTTTGTGATTGAGATTGTGATTGTGATTGTGCAAGGCGAATAAAATGGAAAAGACCTCTCGGAACGTTCAGAAATGGTTTAGTAGGGGAAGTATATTACTCACTGAAACATTATTATTACATTGCAGTTGAAGCGCCCTTAATCCAAATTCAACTAAAGTTAAAATAATTCTGTGTATTATATTCTTTTCAATAACAAAAAAAAACAAATTTTTTTTTTTCATAAACCATCATTTCATTACATACTAACAATATTCGTAGCGGGCCAATATGACTGCTGACCGGATGAACGCTCCTAGTTTCTCGACGTCGTCGTACGTTTTATCTTTCTTTCTCTTCTTTCGATTCAGTATTTGAGCTAGGACATCCACCCTCCCTCCACCCCTTTCTCTACATGAGGGAGGGTCAGGACAACGAAAGACTTCACCGCTAAAATAAAATATGATGTATAATTGTGGTTGTCCCCCTCCTACAACACTGACCAAATATTTTATGCAGCTTATAATGTATAAAAGTTTGGCCCCCTCCAAGCATGGTTCTGTTAATCGTGAAAAGGCCGAGGAAAGTCTTAAAAGTCCATAACGAAAATATCCAGGTAGAATGGAAGAGAGTATTGTAAGCCCCGAAACTAGAGCGACCTCAGGCAGTGTCGTCTGGGATACTCTCCCCTCACCCTTGACGGACCCAAAAAAACCCCCTTTTTTTTAAAATTTTTGGGGGACGGTACCCCTGTAATGTCTTTCTTTCTCGATCCCCCTTCTTCGCATGTCCAGTATCCCCCTTAAAATCTTAGGGTGGGTCAATGATTGCCGTGGCTTTTTATTCTTTTAAGGGAAATTTATATCCACCCAGGGCTACTGTCATTAGCTCCCAACAGGGGGCGCTTCTTCATATCTCCAAATTTTGGTTTCGCTGTTTTGCTAGGGCAGATGGGATTCTTTGGGGCGATTGTTTCCTTAAAGTTCTCCCTGTTTAAAAGAGCCAAGAACCACATGCTTCATTCGAAATTGAAATACTTTTTTCCACAGAATTTAAATTTTATGAATTCATATACTCGTGTGAATTTGGCGCAATGGAAATTATATTTATCATGAAATTCGCATTTTAAAACGATTTTTTAAATTTTTAAAACTTTTTTTGGACTTACTACACCTACATGCTTTTTCCTATTGAAAAACTTTATTTACTGAACGTTAATCTTATGATTAAATTTAAATTGGTGGAATTTGATCTAAATCAAAATTTCTTTATCTAAAGTCCTTTTTTTATATTTTTTCGTTTTTTTTTTAAAATTTCTTTGAAAGAATAACCCCTACTGCTTTTCCAAATGTGATGATTTTTTCACAAAAACCTTAATTTTATAAATTTAATATTCGTGTGAATTTAGCGCAATCGAAATTATTTCTCATGAACACAAAGCAGCTCAATGCACCATCATAAGCTCATCCCCAACAACGCGCCTTTGAAAAGCGTTTGCGAACTTCCTAGTAAAAAAATTTTAAAAAAATATTTTAAAAATCACCATAAAATTAGTCATGTGAAAAAAAAGGGAAAGACTCAAAATAGAAATCAAGAAAAAATTTAAAAATTTAAAAAATAAACAAAAGGGTTCCTTGAAAGTGACAATCGCACAGCGGTGGCTATTTTAAAAGACGGTAAAACCAACCACCTTGACATCTAAACGGGCAGGGGTTTTCCTTGTTACTCGCACAAAGGGCCCTATTTTTTTCTAGTCCTCTTCTTAGCTTTGGCTCGTAAAATTGTGCTCCTTATATAATGGATTAGATTTTTAGTGTTTTTTGTTTCATTAGTTCTGGTCTAACATTCTCCACGGTTGTCTTCTTCAGGGGCCGTTTGTTTGAAGTGTGTGATTGTCAGTTGTGTTACGTACAAAAAGGTCGTTGCACTTTCCAGCGGGCCTAGGCCGTATCCTGCACTCGGCGTTCAACTCTAGACAAGATTCTTATTTCTTGGACTGACCCACGCGTTTAAAAAATCGTTTTTATATTTTTATTCAATTATATATATTAAAATGTCTTAGGGCTAAGTGGTCTTGACTTAGGAACAATGATAAAAAAAGATGGTACCGCTCGGGGACCCCCCCATTCCTCGCCCTTTTCCCATGGCTGGTTCTGAAACCCCCCCCCCCTCACCACATCCCCCAAAAATAGGTCACTTATGTGACACCCGTAATTGAAACCAAATCTTATTTCCATAATTTTCCTCCCCCTTTCCATGGTGGTTCTGACCGCATGGGGGTACCCCTTCCCCCCTCCCCAAGAAAAGAGTGGCACTTAGTACGGCCCCTAATGAATCCAAAACTTGTTTCCTCCCCCTTTTTTATGGCTGGGTTCTGACCAGAATGGGCCACCCCCCCCCCCACATCCCCCAAAATAATGGCACATTATGAACGAGCCTGTAATTGAATCCAAATCTTTTTTCCCCCCCCTACCCGGGCTGGGTTTTGCCACAAGGCCCCCCCTCCCCAAAACCCCAGAATAAGGGGCACATTATTGACGAGCCCGTAAAAATTTAATCAAAATCTTATTTTCCCCCCCCCTTCCGTGGCTGGTTCTGACCAGCATGGGCCCCCCCCTCCCCACATCCCCAAAATAGAGTTCCTTATGTGACGAGCCCGTATTTTTAAACCAATCTTTTTTCCCCCCACTTCCGTGGCGGTTCTGACCAGCTGGGGCCCCCCTCCCCAATCTCCAGGTGAGTGGCACATTATGTGACGCCCCTTTAAAAGATCCAAATTTTATTTTTTACCCCTAACTTAGCTGGTTCTGACCCGCATGGACCACACGTCTTGGCCCATGGAGAAAATTGTCCGGGGTGTAGCCTGAGTCCCCTTTAAAACGTCTGAATTTTGAAAACCCCACGTCATAATACTGTGGTTCTATAGGCTCGAGTGCGGGGATTTAAGCCCAAGAAAAGAGTCTGGGCCGGAAGAAGATTAGGGCCCAGGGATTCCTCTCCGATCATATACAAGATAACACTAGTATCACCTAGTTTTTGGACAGCCGCGTGAGAGGGACTCTGGCCGGGACGTGAGGAACTCCCCCCTCCCACCTAGCCTATTGCCGTGGCTGGTTGCATTTCCCCCCCTCTCCTCAACCCCCATCCCCAATCGTCTGGGCCCCCGGGAAAAAATTGTTTTTTACACCCCCGAAACTAGAGGGGAGCTCTGGACTTTTAGTCGGGGACGCAAATAAAGCACCAACGGTTTTCTTTGATGATAACCACGAAGTGAGAACCCCTTTTTAAAACCCCCCTACACCTGTCTTATATGACCAGCTTTGGGATTTCATTTTTTTGTGATTGAGATTGGATTGTGATTGTGAAAGGGCGATTAAAATGGAAAAGACCATCTCGAAACTTCGAGGGTTTGTAGGAAGATTTATCACTGAAATTTATTTTACATTGCAGTTAAGCCCCCTTAAATAAAAAATTAAAACAAAATTAAAAAAACGATATTCTTGTTTTATTTTTTTTTCATAACAAAAAAAAAATTTTTTTCAAAAAACTCATTTCTTAAAACTAAAAATATCGTAGCGGCGCAATTTTGCCCGACCGGATGAAGCCCCTATTTTTCTCAGTCGTCGTACGTGTTTCTTCATTCAGTTTTGATAGACATCCCCCCTCCTCCACACCCTTTCACATGGGGGAGGTCAGACCAACAAAAGACTTCACGACTAAAAAAAAAATATGATGAAAAATTTGGGGTTTTTCCCCCTCAAAACTGCCCAAAATTTTTATGCAAGCTTAAATGTTTAAAAGTTTGGCCCCAAGCATGGTTTCGTTAATCGTGAAAAGGCGAGGAAAGTTTTAAAAGTCCATAACGAAAATATCAGGTAGAAGGGAAGGAGTATTGTACTCCCCGAAAACAAAGGGGCGACCTCAGGCAGTTGTCGTCGGGGAAATACCCCCCCCTCCCCTTGAGCCCCAAAACCCGCGACGACGACGCAATGACGATGACGATCCTAACTCTACCCGGGGTGGTTTCTGACCATCATCACATGGGACTTTCCCCGGACTCCCCTTTAGGCTAAGGGGCGCTTATTCCAAACGGTTGACACGCTTTTAAAACTCAATGAAAAAGTATACCGTTCCAAAATTAAAAGGTGGATAGAAGCAACGATAGTTGGGATTTGCGACGACATCTTTCGATGCCGTGCAAAATAATAAATTTGCAAAGTGTGAAGCCCACATTCTTAAACTAATTATTTAACCCAAAGTTAAATTTTGAACCCAATATTGCTTTTATAGTTGTTTTTATCGATCAAATTTTATTGGGATACACAGCGGCGTTTACCCCAAGCCAAAGATCTTCCTCTGCGGGGTACGCTAGGCTAACCGGCAAAAAAGATGGGAAACTTTTCAGACATAAAGTAAACCAAGGTTTGCTGAATCTAAGGAGAGGATTCATTTTCACCGAAGCCATGACGCCCCGACGTGAGAACCTTTCCTTTTTTTTTCCCCCCCTGCCCGGGTTTGCTTTGACCAGCATGGGCCTTTTTTTCCCAACATCTCTTAGGCCCCTTTTACAAAATAAACCAAACCGCTCTCTTGACGACCACATTTGTCCCCAAAAAACAATCTGATCATCCTTGTTAAAGGGCCAAGTCAAACGGATAAAAACCCGCACCCCCCCCCCCCCATCAACAAAACCCTTTCTTCTACATAAGGCTTGGTAGCAACAGTGAGTTTCGCTCCCTGCTTTCTTTTTGGTTTTTTTGTTGAAATTTATCGTTGAAAACTAATCTCAGCTTGGTACCCGATAGTCCACCTCGAAAACTCCACAGAAAAGGGGGGGGATATACTTATCCCCGAAACTAGAGGCGAGTCTGGCAATCGTCGTGGGGGCACATCCCTTTCCCTTGTAAACCTCCTGGGCGACGATGACTGGAAACGAACTACAAAGCAAATGACGATTCGAGTGAGAACCCTCTTTCTTCCCCTACGCGTGGCGGGTTCTGACCAGCCCCCCCCTCCACCCATATCGCCTAGGCAGGTGGCGCATTCATGACATAACGGTTGACGCCCCTTTTTCCAAAAAAACAAAAAAAAAACCTTTTTAACCGTGCATCATAATATCAAACAAATGACCATAATTGATGCCTTGCGCACCCAATTTGATCTCCCCAATAAAATTAAAAAAAATAACTTCTATCTATGATAACGGCGAAAACTTTCTAATAAAAAGTAACAAATTTTTGAAAAAAATTAAATTCACACATAAAAATATCTTAATGTATTTATTTCTTCAATAAAAACTTTTGATTTGCTAATACATATCTCATCAATTTTTTCTTACATTACATTTAAAAAAAAAAATCTAATCACCCAAACCCCCCCCCCACCCCAAACTTTCACTATCTTTCTTTCACATCGGAAAACAATATGGACCTTTTTAACCGGTTGAAGCCCCTAGTTTTCTCACTCGTCCTTGTTAAATTAATTTATTTTTATAATTAGTATTAACGGGGGGGCCCGGGTAGAATGGGCACAGTCATGGCTGTAATGTACAAGGCGATTCAAAAAAGACCCCTCGAAAGAGCGGAGTATATTTCCCCGAAAACTAGAGGCGACTCTGGCAGTCGTTGTCGGACACCTCCCTTTCCCCTTGACGACTCCCGACGACGAGAAAAAGACAATAACGACCCGCGTGGAACCCTCCCCCCTTTCCTCCCCTTCCCCGGGGCTGATTCTAGCCACGGGGGGCCCCCCCTCCCCCAACCCCCAAAGCTGAGTGGCGCTTTATCCCTTTACGGGGACGCGCCCTCCCCGGGTTAAATTTTTTTTTAAAAATTTTAAATTTTTTATTCCTTTTTTAGCTTTTCATTAAATAATTTCAAAGGCGTCAAAACACAAATTTGTAAATAAAAAATAAAAAAAAAAATTTGCAGCAAAATATTTTTTAAAAATCATTTTTCTTAATTTAAATAAATCATAGCGGGCCCAATGAATGACTTATTTGTCCATGCGTCCTAGATCCTGTTGTCTTTTGTTTTTATTTTTGGAGCGACGATACTAGGGGGTCCTCCCTCTCGGGCCTATGTATTTACTGTTGATCAGTTTAAGTAATTAGCATACCAAAAGATGCGAATCTTAAAAAACCCCTTGAAGTTCCCCCCCTTCCCCGTCAGACATTGAGGAAAGTGTAAATATTGAGTGAATAGTTTATTAAAGTACCACCATTATCGTCACATAGCGCTTTCTTGCCGTTGATTTTAAAAAATTAAAACAATACTACTTGTATTAGGATGGGGGTCAGTGCTCTACATTGGCCTTTTTCTTTAAAGAAAGGGTTAATATATTAATAAAATAATTTTTGAAAAACATCCCCCCCCCCCACCCCCCCCCTCACCCCCGCCACCGACAATTTTGGGGAAACTGTCTTCGTATTTCCTTATTTTTTCTTATTTTAAAATGAGTTCACTATATTTGGTATTTTGATTAGTTTCCCCCGTCGGGGCCCCTGAGAAAAATTTGGACCAACACGCCCGCTATTGTGAATGGCGAGGCAAGAAAGAAGTCCACCCGAAAACATAGTTGGTATGAAAAAAGTTATTCTCCCCAAAACTAACGAGCTCCGCAGTTCATGACGCGGAAACCTCCTTTTCCCCTTTAAACGACCACCACGACAACGATGACGAAAATGTACGAACGATGAAAAGACGATGAGACCGGTCGTGGACCAGGCCAGGCTGAGAAACCCCAGAGCAGCGCTCTGCTTATCGTACCGGGGCCCCCACACTGAAATTTTATTGCGATATATTTAAAAATCTTTTGATACGTCCCAAAATATGTGGAAAATATATTTTTAATTTTCCCCTTTTATTTTTAAAAGCTATATCGAGATATATGTAACAAAAACATTTTTTTAATTATTTGTGCTTAAAATATATTTTAGAAATAGGGAAAATTATATTCAATATACGTATGAAATTTAAAATTTACCACTTTAAGTTGAAATATTTTTAAAATTTATTTACAATTCCCCGATTATGTTTTTTTTACATATTGACGATACTTGTCAATATTTTGGGTAAAATATATCTTAACACATAAAAAGATACATAAAAGATATATGTGCTTTACCTGCGTCCTTATTGGGAATATTGGTAAAATTTTTTAAAATACAAAAATTTGCAAACAAATTTATAATAGTTTTTACATTTTAAATATATTTCAAAAATAATTTCTAAATAAAAATTGGTCATATAGGGGAATATATGTAAATTGTATTTATGCACCAAAAATAATATTTTGCCATATATCACAAGTATTAAAAAATGGTATAAAACACTTTGAAAAATTCTTTTATCTAAAACATATTTTGACACTTTAACTAGAAAAAAAATTTAAAAATATTTTAAAAACTATATTTTAAAATAAGACAAATATTTTTTTTAAAAAAACACATTTGGAACTATATGGTAGATACATATTAAGTATAAAACAAAGTAAAAAAACATATTAATTTTATTTATCAAAATATATCCTGAAGATAAAATAACAAACCCAAAAAAAAAGACAAAAAAAATTTCATCTTGGAAATAGTTAAATTATTTTTCCCACTCATTTAGATATATATGGCAGATAATTCTTAAAATAGAACGAAATACATTTCACATTATAAATTTAAAAAAAGATGTTTACTCAGAGATATATGTTTTCAGCTTCGAAATGCATGCGGGACATATCTTAAAGTATGTGTGAAAATTTTTTTCCCCCTCATTTAATTATATGGGAGATTTTTTAATATGGAACGAAGTACTTACACTTTATAAGTTTTTTTTATACAAGATGTATATTCAGAGATATATTTGACCGCTTCGTAAAGGCATGCTGGAAATATATCTTGGGTAATTTTGAAAATATTTTCCCACTCATTTAGATATATAGGGAGATGTATTTTTAATATGGAACGAATACATTACACATTTTATAATGTTTTTTATACAAAAATGTATATTCAGAGATATATGTTTACCGCTTTGTAAAAGCATGCGTGGAAATATATCTTGGGTATATTTTTAAATATATTTGCCCACTTATTTTGATATATATGGAGATATATTTAATATGGAAAGAAAATACATTAACATTTTTAATTTTTTAAAAAAACCCAAAGAATATTCAAGTATATTTTGATCGCTTTGAAATGCAGGTGACATATATCTTGGGTATGATTGAAAATATTTGCCCCCCATTTTGATATAATATATTATTATTTTTAATATGGAATGAAGTACATTACACATTTTTAATGTTTTTTTTTAAAAGATGATCTCAAAAAAATGTTTTCCTTCGTAAATGCATGGTGGACATATATCTCAAGTATGTGTGAAAATATTTGCCCCCATTTAGATATATAGGCAATATATTCCTAATAGGAACGAAATACATTTCACATTTTTAAAATTTTTTATTTTCAAGATGTATATTCAGAGAATATGCGACCGCTTCGTAAAAGCTTGCGTGGGCTATATCTTGGGTATGTGTGAAATATTTGCCCATCATTTAGATAATTGGCAGATATTTCTTAATATGGAACGAAGTCATTTAAAATTTATAAGATTTTTTACAAAGTATATTTAGAGATATATGTTTTTCCGTTCGGAAATGCTTTCGAGGACATATATCTTTGGGGATGTTGAAAAATTTTCCCACCTCATTTAGATTTTAAGGCAGATATATTCTAAATATAGAAAAAGTTCATTACCATTTTTAATGTAATTATTACAAGAGTATATTCGGGGAATATATTGACAGCTTCATAAAAGCATGCGTAGAAATATTCTTTGGGGAGGTAATTATAAGCCCCTCATTAAATATAAGTACATATATATTCTTAATGAATAAATTACATAAGCATTTAAAATTTTTATTCAACATGAAAAACTTGGTTTATATGTTGACTGCTTATAAATCCCCAAAAGAAAATATGGAATTGTTTTTTTTTTTTTTTTAAAAATAACATAAAAAATGTAATATTTTATAGAATGACTTAAACATTTTTAAATTTTTTATAACTTCGAATATTTGTAGCTTTGATATAAACTATAACTTTTTTGTAGTTTTTTTTTCCCAAAAAACTTTGGGGTGTTTTTTTTTTAAAAGAACTGCTTCAAAATTGGGAAAATTTAAAAATAAATACCATTACTAAATTGTTAAAACAACACTTGAACAATCCCAAATTTTTATAAGCACTATATAAACTTTGTGTTTTACAATAGCACGGCCCTTTATATTCCGTCATTAAATATTATAATTTGGTAGTATTTCAAAACAAGTATTTGAAAGAAAAATTAAAAGGGACATCCCGTTCTAAAGGGCAGGGGTTCAGCAAAATGAGAGATACCCAGCGGACGAATGCTATGGGGGGGGATTGAAACAATATTTTAAGAAAAAGTTTTTTTTTTTTTATCAATAATGGCGGAAACCTTTTACAAAAATTTTGATATGTGTTATTTAGAACTTGAAAAAGTTATCACTGGCCCGGAATTCTACATTTAAATTTTGCCGGGAACAGGACTATGCAATTATCCCCAAATTCACCCCTGAAAGGGAGAGAGGAAGAGAGAACGGAGTACCCTTTTTTTGTCTGACCTAGGCCCGCGGTTCACGAGCGAGGGGGTCAAGACTGGTCAAAGGGGTGGGGGGGGGAAAACCCCTTTAAAATTTTGAATGAAGTCGACCTTATTTTCTATCTTTTTCTCTTTTAAACCTTTTGTGGCAGAGCGTTTCCGAGATGGTAAACGTCGCCTATGCTGGTAAGTAAGAGCAATACAAACGCATGCGATAATAAACCGTACCGACGCTTTTTTCAAACTACAGGTAAGACATCGCCAGCAGTCAGATCCCGATCCCCACGAAATTTTTCATACAGTCATAAATACCCCGGCCAGAAGCAGATTTCATCAAAGGTTGTTATTATTTCCCCGTACCCAAGCCGAAGTAGTTTCCCTACTAAAGGTAAAAATAATTAGCACGTACCCCAAATCAAACAGTTTTAAAAAATAGTATATTTACACGAAAACCCCAAACCAGAAGTAGTTTCCATCAAAGGAGTATTTAACACTAGCCCTTGCCAAAGCAGCTTTTATACTTTACTAGGTACTAGCATATTTCCACGTACCAAGCCTGAAGCAGTTTTCCCTTCTAAAATAGTTATTCTTACGATCTCGAGCCAAAGCAGTTTCCACACTATTACCGCTTTACTACGGTAGTATATTTCAGTACCCAAGCCAAAGCGTCTCCATTCTAAGGGATAATTCGCACGAGCCTAAGCCAGATGCAGATACATACTATTATAAGGTATTTTTTCGTACGAACTATAAGATTTTAAACAAAATTTGTCTTTTGAAACCCGAACTTGAAACCTTTAAAACCGAAAAAAAATACAAAAATATTTTTAAATGAATTAGAATATATTTCTGGCACATCAAAATATTACCTTAAAATTAAAATATATATATGTAGGTGGGGTAGAGTATACTATGAAGATATCATCAAAAAACATTTATTTTGTAAAAATAATTTGCATTAAAATCAAAAAATATATGTTTACCAAATTTTAATCTCAAATATATTTATGCATATGGGAGATTTGGGGTAAAAATATAAATAAATAAAATGAAAATAATATCCTTAAAAAAATACAAAAATATTTGCTGCAATTATAAACATATGTGCAAAAATATGGAAAAACTTTTTATTTGAGATACTTTTACATATAAGTAAAAAAACTAAAAAATATTATCTCTACCATATATCTCACATATCCTTAAAGCTGCCAAATTTTTGTGTATCTAGAATATATTCTCGAAAACATTAATAATGCCCTTGGATATAATGTCAAAAAAACATTTGTGTATGTACGACAATATTTGCATTACACCCAAAAAATATGTTGACTTTTTATATCTCAAATGTAAGATACTATTGTTTGATTTGTGGTAAAAATAAAAAATTATATGAAAAAAATACCCTTAAAATATACAAAATATATTGGGTGAAAAGTATGAAACATTGTTCAAAAATTTTGGCACCCCTTATATTTAGAAACATTTTTATATTATGTAAAATTTTAAAAAATATTTTTCTAACATATATCTCACATACCTTAAAACTGCCAATTTTTTGTGTATCTAGAAAAAATTCTCGAAATACATTTAAAAATGCACTTGTGATAAACGTCAAAAAATTTTGTAAAATGTACAAATATATTTGCATTACTCAAAAAATATATGTTGACCAATTTTACTCAAATATATTTTTAAAATATTGTGATTTTGTATAAAAAAAATAAATATATTATATGAAATAATACCCTTAAAATATACCAAAATAAATTTCTGCCGTGTATGAAAATAGTGTCTAATATATGCACCACTTTATATTTAGATACATTTGTTTTTATGTAAAATATTTTAAAAAAATATCTCTAAATATATCTCACATATCCTTAAAACTGCCAATTTTTGTGTATTAGAATAATTCGTGAAATATATCAAAAATATATTTGAAAAAAGTATTTTTTTTTTAAAAAAATATTTCAGATAATTAATTTTTAGTGTGGGCGGAATAGAGGCAAAATCCCTCTCGCAAAAAATTTGCTCCACGAACCTAGAGGGGAGCTCTGGCTTGAGTGGCCCATTATGAGGCAACGGTTGACGCGCCCCAAAGTAAATCACTAGTGTGTGTAGCTTGTTTGTCGTGTGGTTGGAGGCTCTGCTTCCAATGCAGAAGGTCGAGGGTTCTATTCCCGCTAGAGGCAGAAGCTTTTTAAATAATTCTGATTTAGACCCAAGTCCATCAGTTCTTGTCTTTGGAATGTTGTAAACGGTGACTTTGGAGCCTTTCCTAGCAAGGCACATAGTAAATTGAAAGGTTTTCCGAATAAGCATTGTTTGGGTCTGGCAAGTCCGTGGGTGAATCGTGTCCAGCAGGATTGATCGGTGTTTCCATTTTTAATACGCCGTTCCCCTTTTTTGGTCATTGTTCGTTCGTCGATAGTGTCGGGCACCTACAGGGTAGGCTTGGTCGGCTTTAAGTAACGTCCCTTTCTTGAAAATCATTCATAGGACTACTTAAACATTATATTAATTACTTAATTTTCAGTTCACTTATATGGGTCTTAAATCTTGTCAGAGTAAATATTACGTTACAATAATAACTTCAAAGACGACGAACACAAATTAGGAAATATTACGTTACAATAAATAAAAAAAAAAACGAAAAACGCAAGTACAACTATACTCTTTTAAAAATCACTTTCAGACTTAAGTAAATTAAAAAAAGAAAACGCACTATAAACCATTCGTTGACGGCCCTGGATCCCCATGTCGTATCTTGGCAGAACCTAGACAATTAATTTTTGTATTATTATTATTATAAAATTTTTTTAAGGATTGTAATGGGAGTTACGAAGATTGATAATGAGGAGCACGAAGATAAGTAAAGAACTAGGAGTAGAGAGTCTGAGGTGGTTTGGGACACATGCAGAGGATGCAGCAGGACAGGATCCCGAAGATACAGTATGAAAAAGACGCAGGAAACATACAGAAAAAAAGATGGAGCCCCAGACTGAGATGGGAAGAATTATAGCAATGGATTGGAAAAAGAGAATGCAGTTTGGGGAAAGGTTTTAACCAAGAATTTGGCACAAAAATATGTTTTATTTATTTAAATTTTTTCTTATACTATATAGGTGCCCGTCAGGGCGCCGCAACCAAGCCGTGGCGCGCTACACACTCAGGCACCTTTTACAGCAAGCAATTTTTAAGTGATTTCGAGGTGTTACCCAGCCGTCATGAAACGTGATGTAATTTTGTGAAAACTCTCAAAATCAAGAGGATTTAGTTACCTGACAACGCATGCCAAATTTAATTGGGGTGAAAAATGTCTTGAAACATGCTCAAAATCACGTCAAGGATTTTAAAGTTACTACTACTACTTCTACTTCAGCTACTTCCCAGTCTGGGCCCGGGGTAAAATTTTGGCCCAGAGCATGGCTCTGTTTAAATCGTTAAAGGCGATTTAAGAGGAAAAGTCCACCTCGCAAACATCAGCTAGTAAGAAAGGAGAAATAAAAGGCCTACTACCCGAAACTAGAGGGGGAGCTCTGGTAATCGTCGTCGGGAACCTTGCCCCGTTCCCTTGACGACTCCCGACGACAACGACAGTGAAAACACGAACTATGAAAAGACGATACGCCCCGTAACGTGAGAACCCCACCTTCTTCCCCCTACCCGTGACTTGTTCTCACCAGCATGGGGCCCTCCTCCCATATATCCTAGGCTAGATGGCGCATTATGACCGGGACGGTTGACGCGTCCTCAATCCAAAAGAAAACGAATTTTTTCTATCATAACTATCATTTACTCATCTTTTACAAACAGCAAAATATATAATCAACAATCACATCATAAACTCATTTCCTTATATCTTATCACAGGCGGCGCAATATGACCTAACCGGTTGAAGCGCCCTGGTTTCTCCCAAGGCCATAATCGTAGTTGCCTGGTGTTATGTCCCCGTCTGGGCCCAGGATAGAAGAAGGGAGTATATCATTTCCCGAAACTAGAGGCGAGCTCTGGCAATCGTCGTCGGGGACCTTGCCCCCTTCCCTTGACGACCTCCCCGGCGACGATGACAATGACACATCATGCAAAGACAATGACTACCACGACGTGAGAAACCCCCTTCCTCCCCTACCCGTGGCAGGTTCTGGTCAGCATGGACCCCTCCTTATATCTCCTAGGCTAGAGTGAAGCATTATGACCTTACGGTTGACGCGCCCTTAAACCTAATAAACATCAAAAACGACATAAACAAAGTATCTCTATGGGGCATATAACGATAAATTTAGCAATAATATAAAAGTTACAGTTTTCCATGGTATTGGTTCACACCTCATAGACTACTGACTGACTAGAAATTACATAATAACGCCTGGCAATCTGAGGTCTTGTTCGGTTTGTGTCGTCATTATCGTCAGAACAGTCAGGCCTAGACGGGTGATTCGCTCCCAAATAAATTATGTTTGGGATATTTTAATTTTTATCAAAGAATGTTAATGCATTGTATTTACAGAAATGTTTGATGTTATAAACGATGTTTCTTTCTGTCTTTACAGGTAAGTCAAGTACAACTCTGTAGCAGTAGAACCCCCGTCTGGGCCCGGGGTAGAATCTGGCCCGGAGCATGGCTCTGCTAATGGTTAAAGGCGAGGAAAGAGGATGAGTGAATCTCGCAAACATATATACCCCCGAAACTAGAGGCGAGCTCTGGCAGTCGTCCGTCGGGGAAACCATTCCCCCTTCCTTGACGACCTCCCCGGGACGACGACTATGACAAAACGAACGTGACAAAGACATGCTCAGCGTCTGAGCAAGAATAATTTCTTAGTTCCCCTTTAAAAAGATATATAATATGTTGTACCAATGTTTTTTCCCCATAAAAACAAAACATTTCTCTTTTTTAATAAAGTTATTATTTTAGTAGTATCATCGTTTTATGTTGTTTCTACTTTTTAACTTGGATAACAATAACCAACCAACCAAAAAACAACCAGTCAATTTCTGTAACTTAAAACTTGAAATACAACGCAATATGCCCGACCCGGTTGAAGCGCCCCAGAATGTACATCTCGCTTACAAAGACGATTACGACCACGACGTGAGAACCTCCCCATTCCTCCCCTTATACTTTGGCTTTCTGACTAGCTTTGGCTCCCCTCCCCATATCCCCAAGGCAAATCTAGAAGAGCTACAGCTACTCTTAAAAACACACTACCCGTGACTTTATTTTTTAATAGGAAACGCTTAAGTCCCCGCGTTGATGGATGAGCTTTTTTAAGTTTTAAGTTTGCGTGGGATATCTTTACTTTTGTAAGTGTTTTGCTTTGCTGCCTATGCATTGTTGGTGATTGTTGTCAAGTTTCTATTGTTACTTGTCAAATGTTATAATTTACCGTAAAAAACTTATATTAAAGCTTTATTTCTTTAAATTCTGGCTCACTTTTTTAACTTTTTCTTTCAAAAGGTACTACATCACCATAACCTCAATGTCCATGTCTAATATGAACGTTCTAGCCCCACCCGTTTGGTTATAATCGGCCCAAATGGCACGAAAATATCGCACTAAACCGTAAAAAACTTATATTAAAAGCTTTATTTCTATGGATTCTGGCTAATTTTTTCAACTTTTTCTCTCGAAACGTACTACATCACCATAATTTTAATGTCCATGTATAATATGAACGTTGTAGCCCCACCCGTTTGGTCAGAATCGGCCCAAATGACACGAAAATATCGCACTAAAAATCGAAAAAATCGTAAAAGTACGACATTCATGAGAAATATTTCTTCGATTGAACACAAAAACCATACATCTCTAAGTTTAGAGATTTCGAAGATCCCCTCCCCTCCAATTTTCATCAAGATCGCTTATGCCGTTTGCCCGGAATCCTGCTAACAAACAGAGAAAAAAAAAAAAAAAAAAAAACATTGGGGCTAAATTTTTTGGGGGGTCAGGGGAAATTGAAGCCCTTCGCTTCGCTCATCTAACAAGAAACCTATTTCAAACTAACTGATAACCCTAAGGTTAAGGGTTATACAATCTACCGTAAGGATTATACGGGAGGTGAACGTGCACAGGAAGGTGTTGCCATTATGGTGTATGACTGTGTATGCCACTCAAATTCCATTGACAACTCGCCTTCAGGCCGTCGCCTTTTACAGCTTACATTCCAAATGTACCACATTATGCTGTGTTTACATTCCCCCCACCATAAATCATTGGGCAGGCCGATCTGGGGGCATTGTCGGATCTACTACATGGACCCGTATTTTGGGTGGTGATTTTAACGCTCACCATACTGACTGGGGTTTCAGAAGTTTGAAACACACGATCAGATCAACGGGGTTGTTTTGTAGCAGATTTTCTACAACACAATGATGTTTCATTTTTTGAAACAACGGGCCAGATGACTCATTTCACGTCACATTCTGGCACTTTTTCAGCCATAGATTTAGTCATGTGTACACCATTGCTATCGCTTGATCTCGAGCTAAAGGGTGCTTGATGATTTACATGGAAGTGATCATTTTCCAATTCAGGTGAATGTATTAAACTACAATAGGCCAATGGGGTCTTGTTGTTAGCGTATCTGCTTCCAATGCAGAAGGTCTAGGGTTCGATTCCCGCCTAAGTCAGAAGTTTTTTAACTTCTGATTTGGACTTAAGCCCATCAGTTCTTGTCTTAGGAGTTTTGTAAACGGTGACTTTGGAGCCGTTCTAGCAACGAAGCACATAATAAATTTGGGAGTTGTTCTGAATGGGCCTTGTTGATTCTGGCGTTGATTCGCGGGTGTTTGCACTGACCACTGATTGCTATATTCCTTTTAAAAAATATCGTCTTTGGTTGGTTATCGTTCACCTTCGTCGATTGCGTTGGGGCCTACAGGGTTGGCCCTTGGTTGCTTTGATTTAAAGTCCCCCACTGAAAATCAGTTATATAACTGAGTGGGTAGACTCTAATACAATTTATTTATTTATTTATTTTATTTAATCCAGGTCAGGGATGGAGACTTGCGCAAGCTGATTGGGGAAAGTTCCAGGAACTTAGTGCAGTCTCTTTGCTCAAGGTGGACTTAACTGTTCTCTTTCCCCCAAAACGTGTTTGTCAATTGGAAGTAAATGCTTGCTCGATGCAGCTATGCCAGTATAACCACTGACTAGTGGTGAACCACGACGTCGTGTCGTCCCCTGGTGGAACAAAGATTGCGCTTTGGCCATCAAGGCAAAGAAAGCAGCTTTTAAAAAATTAAAAACATTTCCTACATTTGAAAATTTAATCAATTTCAAGCACGAGAGAGCTAAAACGAGACGAATTATCAAACATAGTAAGAGGCAGTCATGGCAAGAGTATGTTTCTTTTATAAATTACAGCACCTCTTCCACGATGGTGTGGAAAAGGATTAAATCAATTAGTGGACGTCAGGTAAACACCATACCCGCTATCAAGGATGGCGGGCAATTATTTACTACTCCAGCAGATGTGGCTTCAGTACTGGGTTCACATTTTGCATCGGTAAGCAGCAATGCACGATGTGATGCAGAATTTCTAGCACACAAGCAGTTGACAGAAGCTCGAAAACTTAATTTCTCATCTGAAAACGATGAGCTATACAACAGAGCGTTCTCTTTGTGGGAACTCCGTATGGCTTTTTAAGCTCATTACTCGCACATCTGTGGGAGAAGACAAAATGCACAACGACATGTTTGTGCACCTGAACTGATCCCGCATTGGAAGTAATTATTTTATTTTTAATATTTAAGGGTTTTGTCTGACATATTTCCAGATGATTGGCGTAGTGCCATTTTAATTCCACTGATTAAACCCACAAAAGACAAGTCGATGCCGACTTCATATCGCCAAATATTTCTCTGACAAGTTGCTTTTTGCAAATTGTTCGAAAAGATGATCAACAAACGACTAATGTGGATGCTGGAAACACGCTGTTTATTGGCGAACGTCCAATGTGGATTTCGTCAACGTCGCTGCACCATCGACCACTTGGTTCGATTAGAGACCTTTTTTCAAGAAGGGTTTGTTGCAAAACAGCATGTTGTTGGCGTGCTTTTTGACATTGAAAAGCGTACGACACAACATGGAGATATAATATTCTTCAACAGATTCACGAGTGGGGTTTTCGAGGGCACATGCCAAAACTTTTAGAAAACTTTTTAAAAGATAGAACTTTCAAAGTGCGTGTTAACAATGTTTTGTCAGACTCGTTCCTACTGGAAACAGGTGTACCACAAGGGCCCTCGTCTTGTCGGTGTCACTTTTGCTATTGGCAAAAAAAATGTTGTGGATTGTATCCCAAAGAGCCTAATGTCGTGCCTATTTGTAAAATGACCTGGGAATCTTCTACAGATCGGTAATTTATCAACAGCTCAAAGACACGTGCAAATTAGATTAAACCCAATATAAGTTGAATGGCTAAAAAAGCGGGGACACGATTCTATCCCGAAAGACTCGGGGGCATTCACTTTTGTCGTCTTCAGGAATTCAAAATGACACACAACTCTCTTTAAAAACAATATAGAACTTCAATTCAAACCACATGTCCGTCATCTCGGCATGGTTTTTTGACAAAAAGCAAAATTTGGGAAAATACCACGTTGTTGAGTTACGCAAAAGATGCATGTTGAAAATAAACCTATTGAAAGTTCTCAGCAATACATCGTGGGGTGCAAAATAGGACTTGCATGTTGAGAATTAACGGATCTCTATTTTTGCTCCAAGATCGACTATGGATGTTTCGTATACTCTTCAGCAAGTGACACAACCCTTAAACTTCTAAAACCACTGTCCACCATTGTGGCCCTTCGTCTTGCTCTTGGTGTATTTCGAACAACCCGGTAGTCAGCTTTTATGCCGAGTCAGGTGTGGCCTCCTTGGCCGAACGGAGAAACCTCTTGAAGGGTACGTACTAATAAAATTAAATTTAAGCCTCCCAAACCCACAAATCGGATTGTTTTTAATGTGAATTATGTCAGACACTTTGATAATAAACTCATGGCTACCCTCTCAACGTGGTTAGGATGTAGACTTTTGTTTTATATAGATTTAATCTCAAAACATTTTTTTAATTTTTTTTTAGCAACAACTCGCCCTGGTCTACACCAGAGCCGATTATTATCTTTGACCTTTGTCGTTTTGATAAAAACTCTACTTGCGGTAGTGTATTCAAAATTAACTTTAGAAAGATTTGCCATGAACATCAAAGGTTTAGGTAGGAAGTTCCTTTTATTGCTCTACCTTAACTGAACGTTTCAGGCTATGCGACGTGTGTTCAGTTTTCACTGCAGAGGTATTCGCAATCCGTGAATTGCTCTTAAATACATTCTACGTTGTCGCTGTGGAGAATACCATTTGTGTTCAGATAGCTAAAGTTCACTTCAAGCTATAAAACACATGTATTCTAGTCATCATTTAGTACAATACATCAAATTCTACTTAGAAAAACTATTTTCTTAAGGTTATATATAATAGAGTTTTTCTGAATACCTGGACACGCGATACCTTTAACCGTACACCATATGCTAGCAGAATGTACCAAATATGATGCCTATGCGCACGCAATTTGATCTCTCTCAATCATATGAAGAACTTCTATCACATGATAACTATAACAAACCTTCTAAATTTCTCATCCAAATTAATCTTTTAAACAAAATTAAATTCACATCATACACATTTCTTTAATTTCTTTATTGTCATTCACATACATAACTTTTGTTTGGCAATTACTGGCATCATATTTTTATTTTGTTATTCATACACTCAGAAAACAATATAATCATCAAACACACCATTAAATCATCTCATCAACTTTCATTATCACTGGTGGCACAATATGACCTAACCGGTTGAAGCGCCCTAGTTTCTCACGTCGTCATCTGCACTGAATGAATTAACAAGACTACGACAATTCAAAGATCGATACACATATAAATTTAAAAAAAATACTTATGTACAATCACGGCCTTGTGGTTAATAACAGAACTACATCACTCTAGGTGGGATATTGCGCAGTGTTGCACTACAACTGGCGTGGGAATCTTGAAACTTTCCGTAAACAAGGCCCGGTGGCAAAGCATTGTTCAGAATGATGCAACTCTTCTGTTTGTTTACTAGAAGGTTTGAGAAAGACGCGTTATGGACGAGATACTTTTTTTGAATATCACAAAGTACAGTTTTAATTTTACTTTGGAAGTAAGTATAAATTGTGTGGATCTCAAATCTTACTGCGATATTGGAGCAAAGAAAGGTTCGAGAGATACCATGTTAAAAGTTGTAGACATTCTACGTTCAGAGCAATGTCTTGAGCATTGGTATTTTTCATTTCCAATCGCCATTCATGGTTTTGTGGTAGGGCCTAGAGCTGCACCCCCGTGGCTGGTTCTGTCCAGCACAAGTCTGTCCTCATTAGGACGTGAGAACCCTCTTTCCTCCCCTTAAACCCGTGGCTGGGTTTTGACCAGCATGGGCCCCTCTTACTATTTCCCCTAAGTTAGAGTGGTGCATTTGACCTAATGGTTTCACGCATTCTTAATCCAAATAAACGAAACAAATCTTTTCATCCCCTACCTAAGGGGTTGACGCGCCCTTAGTAAGAAACCAAAAGAGTCTGGGCCGGGGTAGAACTGGCCCAGAGCATGGCTCTGCTAATCGTAAAAGGGGAATCAAGAGAAAAAGTCCGCCTCGCAAAAATCAGCTAGAAAGAGAGGATCTTACTCTTCCGAAACTAGAGGCGAGCCCCGGGAATCGTCGTCGGGGACCTTGCCCCCTTCCCTTGACGAACCCCCCCCCGGCGACGATGACAATGACACATGACACAATGCCCAAAAACGATGACGACCGCAACGTGAGAAACCCCCCTTCCTCCCCTTACCCCCTGGCTGGTTCTGACCAGCATGGACCCCCCCCCCCCCCCCCCCCTCCACCTTAGGTTATGACCTAACGGTTGACGCGTCCATACTCCAAATAAACCAAAACTAGGCACTTATCTGTTTTTTTAAACCGTTTTCATCCCCGTGACTGGTTCTGTCCAGGACGAACCCGTCCCCTTTACATCCCCTACCTAAGATTAGACGCGCCGTTAATCCAATAAACTTTATTTTTAAACTGTAAACTTGATACCTTACGATATCACAGGCAGCGCAGCATGACTAAACCGGTAATTGTGCCCTAGCTTCTCCCGTCGTCGTCCCCCCCCCCCCCCCAGTCTGGGCCCGGGGTAGAATTGGCCCAGAGCATGGCTTTGCTAATCGTAAAAGGCGATTCAAGAGAAAAAGTCCATCTCGCAAACATCAGCTAGAAAGAGGGGAGTATATAACTCCTCAAACTAGAGGCGAGTTATGGTAATCTTCGTCGGGGTCACCTCCCCCTTCCCTTGACGGCTTCCTCGACGACGATGACAATGACACAACGAATTATGACAAAGACGATGACGACCGCGCGTGAGAAACCCCCGTTCCTCCCCTTACCCGCGACTGGTTCTGACCGGCATGGGCTCCTCCTCCCCATATCCCCTAGGCTGGAGTGGTGCATTATGACCTAACGGTTGACGCGTCCTTAATCCAAATAAGCAAAGAAAACCACACTACCACCACCACCATCATTATATTTTATGTTCTAAACTCAAAAAACAATATACTTAATCATCAAACACACCATAAACTCATTTCATTAACTTATAGTTTCACAGGTGGCGCATTATTATCTAACTGGTTGTTATTTGGCCCAGAGCATGGCTCTGCTAATCGTAAAAGACGATTCAAGAGATAAAGTCCACCTCGCAAACATCAGCTAGTGAGAATCTAGAGGATCCCGAATCTAGAACCGTGCTCTGACAATCGTCAGCATGGGCCCCTCCTCCCAATATCCCCTCGTCTAGACTAATGCATTATTACCTAACGGTTGACGCGTCTTTAATCTAAATAAACCAAAAAACCATTCTATTAAGGTTCAATATCACAGGCGGCACAAAATGATGACACCGGATGAAATGCCCTAGTTTCTCACGTCGTTGTTCCATCTTGGCCGTGGCGTGGCGCATAACAACCTAACGGTTGACGCACCCTTATAAAAACTCGAGGCGAGCTCTGGCAGTTGTCCCCTGGGGACAACTCCCCGCCCCTTACCCGTGGCTGGTTCTCGCTAGCATGGGCCCCTCCTTCCTATATCCCCTAGGCTAGAGTGGAGCATTATGACCATACGGTTGACGCGCCATTAACATAATGAATCAAATCAGAATTCGGATATTTAATTTAATACAAATAATAACCATTTAACAGAAAAACAAGTTACAAAAACATTTTATTAACTTACAAAAATCACAGGCGACGCAATATGACCTAACCCCTTTTAAGGCGCACTAGTTTCTCACGTCGTCGTAGCATTGCCGCCTAATGATTGACGCGCTCTTAATCCAAATAAACGAAAATCAAACCAAATCTTATTCAAAATGTAGAGTCGTTCCCTAGAGTCTATTATGCTAATTCAAGAGAGAGAGAAAAAAAGCAGCCCCCTCTTTGTGTAAACTTACTCTATACTTTATATTTATACCGGCTTTATATTAGTCACAATGCTTATACGGTTCATGCTACACAGGGGGCCTAACTCCAGTTGTCTCGTGCCATGAGAACGGTCCTTGTCATAATCATACTAATCCATAATTAATTTTTGATCAGTTGAAAAGAAGTGAGTATTTTGTGAAGTTTAGTGAGAGAAGCAGAATAAGTGAGTCTTAACTAATTGGTTCCGGGCAATGAACTACCGTTGTTGGCAATCTATCACAATATTATGCCGTTGTTGGCAATCTATCACAATTTTGTTTAGTGACAAACGCAAGAGTACTGATATATTAGATAAGGTTGATACGACCAGAAGATTTCGGTAAAACTTCGTCTGGGCCCGGGGTAGAATTGGGCCCCGAGCATGGCTCTGCTAATCGTAAAAGGCGATTTAAGAGAAAATGTCCACCTCGCAAACATCAGCTAGTAAGAGCGGAGTATCTTACTCCCCCGAAAATATAGGCGAGCTCTGGCAATCGTCCCTCGGAGACCTTTCCCGCTTCCCTTGACGACACCCCGGCGACGATGACAATGACACAACGAACGATGCCAAAGACGATGACGACCGCGACGTGAGAACCCTCCTTCCTCCCCCCCTTTCCCGTGGGTGGTTCTGACCAGTATGGGTTCCCCTCCCCATATCCCCTATAGGCAGAGTGGTGCATTATGACCTAACGGTTGACGCGTCCCCTTAATCCAAATAATAAAAAAAAAGTCCGACATACTTAGCCAAACCAAATTTATAAAGGTGATTAAAAAACAAAAGAGCAACACTATCACTCAGTCTTTTTTTATACTAACCTCACCCCACCCAAACAAGCCCCACACGTGTACGGTCAGCTCAAGGAACTCTCCATCGGACCACTTATCCAAATTGCTGTTGGATATTTTAAAACCGTTTGGGACAAGATCACTTAGCACGCTACAAAACTCACAAGATTTCTTGCAGTCTATTGAACAACTTGATCTGAAACCCCGACGACATTCTGGTGAGCTTTTACGTCATACATCTGTTTCCCAACATTCCGTCAATGATGCTCTGACCTGTGTCAAGAAACGTTTGGCCGCGAACACACACTTGGGAGTAGAACAACGCGACATGTTGAAAAAAATTATCGACTTGTGAGTGTTTTTTGTCAAATCCACTATTTTCGGTTCGGGGGGGGGGGCCATCAAATTCCCAATTCGCAACCTTCTCGTGGTTTGGCCCGTGATTAGGGAAATTTTTTCTCCCTGAAACTACTGGCGAGCTCTGGATCGTCGTCGGGGAACTTTCCCTTCCCTTTGGACTACCTCCCCGCCGGCGACGACAATGACAACACGGACGGATGATGACACAGACGAGACGAAACCCCGACGTGGGGGAACCCCTGCCCCCCCATACGCTTGTGGGTGGTTCTGACCAGCACAGGCATGCCCCCTTGGTTCCCCGGTCATCCTACGTCCCACCCTTCGGGCTCGATTTAGCCCAAACTGCATAAAATAAGACGTTAAGCAATATCCATCCAATCGGTTCGGTGGGCATTACTACATGCAAACAGATGGGGTTGCGATCCACTTGTCTCCTATCCTAGCTAATATCTACCTCGAAAAATTTGAAGCCACTGCTCTGGCGACAGCCCCCCTTTCCCCGTGGAACATCTCGTCGATATGTTGACGATTTTTTTAAGTTTTATCGCACGGTTGTGACAATATTTACACTATTTAAACCACCTGAGTCAACAAGCTGCGTCCACAAGTCACTGTAGAAGTAGAGAAGGACGGAACCTTGCCCCTTTTTAGACGTCCAATTTAGGGAGATCTAACGACGGAAATCTAGTGACTACTGTTTTCCGGAAGAAAACGCACACTGACCAGTACCTGAACTTTACCTCAAACCACCCTTCTAGTGTAAAACGCGGAATAATTAAATGTCCAGCCGCTAGGGCGTCGGTCACTTGCTCTACCCCTGCATCACTCACGGATGAAAACCATCATCTTTTAAAGGCATTTCAGGCCGATGACTACTCTCAACATTTTATTCTTGAAACTTTAAACAGTGTTCCAAGGCCTAAGACGACCGAGAATCCGTCTGCTACATTCTCCATAGAATATTTACCAGGGGTGTCCGTAAAACTTCGCCGTATTGCTAGCAAATTCAATCTCATGACTCATTTAGATCATCTTTAACCCTGAGGAGCCTCCTCATGGTAACTAAACCACATGATACAGTTCAAAGTAGCAAGCACGTTTCCCTTGACTATTCCCCTTTACCTTGACGACCACTCGACGACGGTGACGACAATGACACCACGAACGATGACGAAGACAACGACGACCGCGACGTGCGACGTTTTCGCGACGTTTCCCTAGTGTAGTTATCTATCGCATGAGAGTATTTTTCGTGTAATGATTTACCTACAGAAAGATTCCAGTACCAGCCTGCAGTACGCGTAAGCAATGAGCAATGTTGTTTTCTATATGTATCTTAACATTGTGCACTCCATCCACATACACTTTTAAAAAATTTCAAAGAATTATATTATACTCCACAAAGATTTTTTCTTTTGTTATCACTATCATCATCAATCATCTTCTTTTCTTTTATAATCTTAGAAAACAATAATATAATCATCAAACACACCACAAACTCATTTAATTAACTTCGAATATCACAGGCAGCGCAATATAACCTGGGGGGTTGAAGTGTCCTAGTTTTTTCACGATGTCCTTGGTACTTGACCTTCCCCCATGTATAAGAATGCGTTTTTGTTATTATAACACCCAGAATCTGTGTGAATCCTGACAATCAGCGAAAACATCACCCTCTTCTCAGATAACTATATAATATACACTCGATTTGGGACCTTGCTAAACTTGACCCAGAGCATGGCTCTGCTAATCGTAACATGCGAGGAAAGAGATTAAGTCCATCCCGCAAACATCAGCTAGTAAGAGGGGAGTATCTTACTCCCTAAAACTAGAGGCGAGCTCTGGCAGTCATCGTCGGTGACCCCTCCCCATATTCCCTAGGCTAGAGTGGTGAATTAAGACTAACCGGTTGTCGTTGACGCGTCCTTAATCCAAATAAACTAAAGATTATTATTCCAAATAAAATTTTAACTCAGCATCTTATATGTTTTAACTAAAAAAACAAACAAGTAAACCGTGCTAGAAAATTGCAGAATGTACTCTATGATGCCTTGCGCTGTCAAAATTGTGCTCTCCCAATCATATAAAGAATTATCAAATGATATCGGCGACAAACTTTCTAAATTGATCATTAATCATCATCATCAAGATCAACACTAGAAGCGAATTTTGCTAACGTCGCCGGGAACGTTGTCCCTTTCCCTTGATGACCCCTCGACGACGATGACGACAATGACACCAAGAACTATGATAAAGACAATGACGGCCCTTTCCTCCCCCTGCCCTTCGCTGGTTCCCGAAAGCATGGGTCCCTCCTCCACATATCCCCTAGGCTTGAGTGGTGCATTATGATCTAACGGTTGAAACGTCCCTAACGGTTGAAACGTCCTTACTCCAAAAAAAAAAAAATCACTTGAAAAGCTTTATCTCCCGTCCTGGCCCCGGGGGAGAATTTGGCCCCGAGCATGGCTCTGCTAATCGTACAAGGCGATTCAAGAGAAAAAGTCCACCTCGCAAACATCACTGGTAAGAGGGGAATATATCACTCCCCAAAACTAGAGGGGAGCTATGGCAATCGCCGTCGGGACCCCTCCCCAAATTTCCCCTTGACGACCTTCCCGGCGACGATGACAATGACACAACGACTGATGCCAAAGGCGATGACGACCGCGACGTGAGAAACCTTTTTCCCTCCCCTTACCCGTGGCTGGTTTTGACAGCATGGGCCCCCTTCCCCATATCATCTGTTTTAGTTTGGTGCATTATGACAACGGTTGACGCGTCCTTAGTCCAATAGACCAGGAGCTAGAACCTGAGGATTTTTTTTTCGCACAACCCACTTAACATCTCAAATTAGACTTGGCCACGTGTTAGTATGCACCTTATGAAACAGTCCCAGGTAGTTCGTCACTTCGAATTGTGGTATACGTTTTTTTTAGAAGCAATTTTTTTTGGATGTGCGATCATTGAAACGCTTACTCAGTACTATCTTCAAATGTACATAACTAGGGACTCGGTTAATTGATTTTATTTATTTTTATACCGATTGGTAGGTAACTGTATGCTTTCAATATTATATACAATCAATTTTTAATAATTATATGATTTCATTGTTAAAAAATGCAGACACGGCAAAAATAGTGTAAATAGTTTCACTAAAATGTGACTCATATAAAAATTCAACATTTTTTTGGACAGCTAGCGTGATGTTTTTATACTCGATTATGATTTATAAAATATATGTATGAACTAAACAAATAAAATATATAGATTTGTTTGTGTTTCAGAAGATTAGAGTTGAAGGATGAGCATTTTCATTGGCTTGGGCGCTATTTCGCTGTTTTTTATTCCAACTTCATTTTGTCATTGTTATCATAGAATTATATTTTGAATGTAATTTTAACCAACAATACAAGCAAATAGTAAAATAGAATGATACTAACAATGTGTTATTAAGATATTTTACATAATGGTCGATTTTACAGGATTTTCAGTTTTAAAAAGTGGAACAAGTGGTAAGGTGCGATTTACACGTGACAAATTTAATTGGTGGCACTTAAATTCTAGGAAAAGTCTACTATTAGAGATATTAAAGGTTCTCTGAAAATGTCATTAAAATTGCAGCAGTCGTTTCTCCTGGAAAGCGAAAACCAATCTCAAAGTGTGAAATGATGGGAAAATGTCTTGTACTTTAATGTGGTTATACCATTTGATAGTATTGTATTGATTTGATTGTATTGTATAAATAAATAAATTGCATTTAGAGTCTACCCACTCAGTTATATAACTGATTTTCAGTGGGGGGACAGTAAATAAAAGCGACTAAGTCTACCCCGTAGGCCCCGACGCAATCGACGAGTGAGCGATAACCAAACAAAGATCGATATTTTTAATGTTAATATAACCCAAACATGGTATGGACAGTGTGAACACCCGCGGAAACAAAGCTATAATTAACAAAAGGGCGATTCAGAAAAAACTCTGAATTTATTATGTGGGTTCGTTGCTAGGACGGCTCCCAAAAAAACACCGTTTACAAACTCCTAAGACACGAAATGATGGACTCAAGTCCAAATCAGAAGTTAAAAAACTTTTTGACTATGGCGGGAATCGAATCCTGGGGCCTTCTGCATTGGAAGCGATACGCTAACAACAAGACCAACGAGCCACACTGTGTAAAGTACACACCCAAAATGTGGTTGCTAACAATTGGCTGCAGCCTCCTGAGCATAAAACACCCACTATTTTTTTTTTATTATTAAAAAAACTAATCGTCTCAAGTTAATAACTTGCCAAATTTTATTCAATTTCTTTTCAACTAAAAGCAATCGAACTTTCCCTCCTTTATGACAAACGTTTTTGGGAAATTTGCTTCAATGGAAAATCGGTGCAACCAGTGACGTCGAACAGAAACTCGTTGAATCGTTTACGAAGCCAGGAGAATAAACTCTGGATTCTAAAATAAAAAAATTAAAATAAAAAAAATTAAGTTGGTATAAGAGTGGTGGCCGTCACAATATGATAGCGGCGATGAATAAATATCTGTGACTATTACTATTACTATCATCTCCAACAAATTATTTTCTTTTATAATAACCTCATAACAATATAATCATCAAACACACTTCATTAACTCATAATACTACAGGCTCCTGGGTTGAAGCGCCCTAGTTTCTCACGTCGTTATTCTTTGTCCCTTCACTTTAAGCTGGGGACAGACGGCTCAAGGTCTATACCGGCACTGTCTTTGTGCAGAACACTTGCACGGAACCCTGCCGTTCATTCTTTCAACCCCCACTCGCCGCCTGTGGATGGTTATCACCAGCACGGGCGTGTGTCTCTAGATGAGGCGGCGCTACACGATCAATGGTTGACACCAGTTGTATCATTGCTTTTACTATTGGACGAGCGTATTAATCAACTAACCGAGGTCTGTATGTTTAACTCTTACTTGTGTGAATATCGGAGCTGGCTGTCTCCATCTGACACTCTGGCAATCTCACTGTGTTTCCGGAGGCTAGTGACTTCTTCCCCGACTAGATTGCGCCATGTGGGGCTGAATTATTTCGTGGCCCGACTGACCACATTTTCACAGCAGCAGCCAGCAAATCAGTCAGTCCCCTGGCAACCATTATTGTGCCGCCATCACCACCACCACAACGACAACAAAACTGACTCTATTTATGAAAGTAACATAAAACAATGAAAAAATTTTAATGAAAAACTTTCAGATACAAATAATTGGATGTAATTTCCAATGGCAAAGCTGGCCCGAGGAAGACACAACGGGGAAGAAACTGGTCGGCCGAGACCATCTCGCAGCTTATTGATGAACAAAACAAAACTAAAGAAAGAATTATACAAATAATCGCAGTCGAATGCAAAAGGCAAATGCACCGTTTGTAAAAGCATGATAACAATTGGTAACGACTTATACACGTTCATGCTACTCCATACATCTATTGATATTTATACCACTCTAATAAAATATTTATTTTAAAATATTTTTTCCTCTATTATCTGCTACATGAACATAATATTCTTAGTAGTTTTATAATATATATATTTATAAAAACTACATTTTCAAACTTAATAATAGGACCTATACCATGAGTGGTGCAACATGACCTACCCGGTTGAAGCACCCCAGTTTCTCATGTACTTTTGTTACAAAACAGATTGGTGCGCTGCATAATGCTCACCCTTGTCTTGTTGGCCCAGGCTTGCTAAAGCCACTGATAATGTGAGGTTCTCTCTACAAACACTTGTTAATTGAATTCACGCAGGCTATAAAAATACAACATTAATACCAAGCTGAACCATTTCTTGGTTTGATCCGTAAAATGATGAGGTGTTTACTCCTCGAAGCCAGAGTCAACAGAGACAGGTGGTGACTTCCCCGACTGCCAATTCCCCTATAGCCAACGACCTTTCCACCAACCTACCTCGAACTATAGGGCGGGCGGCTCTGCTTCCAATGCAGAAGTCCAGGGTTCAATTCACGCTGGAGGCAGAAGTTTTGTTACATCTTATTTTGACTTGAATCCATCCCTTACGTCCCACCCTTCGTCTCGATTAGCCAAGTTGCATAAATATGAGACGTTAAGCAATATCCAATCAAATCCATCATGTCTTGGATTAGGACTTTGTAAACAGTGACTTTGGAGCCGTCATAACAACGAGGAACATCATAACTTCTAATGTGGTTCCGAACCAGCCTTGTTGATTGTCCAGGTGTCCAGGTTGACTGATCGGTGTTTCCTACTGAAACATGCCGGTCACTAGTTGGTTATTGTTCGATCGTCGATAATGTTGGCGCCTACAGGGTTGGCTTGGTCGGCTTTATATTTTAAATCTTCTTTAGTGAAGTTTCCGGGTTAAGAAACTAAGATATTTCTCGAATGTTGCCAGACGCAGTTACACAGCCTAAGGCATAAAATTGTTTATTTATTTCAACAGGATATTCTTTTTTGATTGTGTTGTGATTCGCATCCATTGTTCACTATTTGAAACGTTGAAAAATGTCAAAAATATAATGTTCTAATTTCGACGCATTAATTGTGGCTACACCAGGTTTTTTCCCGTCAGTAACTAACATAAAATACAGGAAGCAATATTTTGAAACTATAACTCTGATCGCTACAAACGCATATTGTAACTCGAGATTATGTTACAACCCACAACCTCTAAGTACAATCATCAGAGCTTCTGAGTGAGCCACAATCAACACATGCAAACAACATAACAATGTTAGCAGGATGTACCACATTTGATGCCTTGCGCCTGCAAGTTGATCTCTCCTAATCACATGAAGAACTTCTATCATACGATAACTTCAAAATGTCTTCTAAATTACTCATTCAAAGTAATTTATTTATCAAATATTTTTTGCACATCAAACATATTATATAATTTTATTCAAATAATTAACTTTTTTTTGTTAATACTATCTATATCAGCATTTTCTTTTCTTTCATCAATCACATTATAAACTCATGTCATTAACTTACAATATCACAGTCGGCGCAATTTTACCTAACCGGTTGAAGCGCCCTAGATTCTCACGTCTTGTCATTCAAAGCAATACTTTACTTCGTGTGTATTACCGACTGAATAAACTCAATGTATGCCACAACGGAAAGTTTAAAATTGCATGTTGTATCAAAATACTAGCAGTCGGGATTATAACACTTAACCTTCGTTCTTCGCTGCGCGAATGTTGTGTTTTCAGTTTAAAATTTTTGCTATTATACTATTATCACCATAATTTTCTTTTT